>BMAO01012986.1:0-115336 GCA_019973975.1 Trichonephila clavata
TATGAATGAGAATGAGACTTTAGATTTTGAGTTTGATGTAGAATGCAATTATGAATTGTATAACGAACGGATTTTCACTTACCGCCATTTCCATGCTAGGCGTAGGAACACTGTGGAAGTATTTCTATAAAGCTGAATAGAAATATATATAACTGAAGATTATTACTGAACACTATGATTTCACAAGTCGACTTTTCATGTATATATTTACTTCACACACACACTCATGCCTTTACATGTACGATAAAAGAAAACCATTTCACTAAAACATAATCACAAGAATGGCGACCATTACAACTGAATCATCCGAATGGAATGTCGTTTTCCCCCGAAATCACTCCGGATACTAGAAAACCAAGTCCAGTTCGTGGCGCCATCTCTGGACGGCGAAAGGAGTCAACTATTCTTAACATCCTCGGGGGCGGGAAGATGTAGTCGATGGTGGTAGGGCAAGACTGCAACTTGAGAGACTGGTCTTGTCATGACTCCACGTGAAGTCTGTATAGTGACGACACGGCATATTCCGTCAGCTCCAGGATGTGTGGCCACAATCCTTCCGGGAGTCCACCTGGTGCTGAAAGAGGCTGGGTTCTTGATTAGGACGAGGGATCCTACCGTGAAGTCTTTCTGGCCCTGCATCCATTTGGTTCGGGACTGCAAGGTGTTGAGGTAGGAGAGCTGCCAGCGAGACCAGAACATCTTTTTCAACTTCATCAGAAGAGACCACCTAGAATGAAGACTCAAGATTGGTTAGTTAGACTGTGATCAGGGAGTTCAAGCAAGGGACACCCGATAAGAAAGTGTCCGGGTGTTAACACCTGGAGATCCTTAGGGTCTGATGATAGCGGATAAAGAGGACGTGAATTTATGCACGCCTCGATTTGGCACAGGATTGTAGCTAACTCTTCAAAGTTCAGCACAGCCGCTTTTAAGGTTTTGAGCAAATGATGCTTTGTGAGTTTGACTGAGGCTTCCCACACACCTCCGAAATTTGGTGCATATGGAGGAATGAAGTGCCACTGAATGTTTTTGCTTGACGAATAGTCCTGGACATTAGAGTTGTGAAGTAATTTAAACAAGTCCTTCAAGTAAGCTGAAGCACCAACGAAATTTGTACCGTTGTCAGAATAAATGTCTGATGGATAGCCACGGCGTGACACAAATCGACGCAGTGCTGACAAAAATGCTGCTGCTGATAGCGAAGATACGAGTTCAAGGTGCACTGCTTTAGTACACATGCAGATGAAGAGGCAGATGTAAGATTTGAAGTTGCTGGCCTTGCGAGTATGTTGGCACTTTGTCGTGATAGGTCCAGCAAAGTCAATGCCTACCTTTTCAAAAGCACGACAAGGGGTGATTCGTTCGATGGGTAGATCACCCATCATTTGAGAGACTGGCTTCGCTACAAGCTTAAAACAGTCTACGCAGTTGTGTAGTTCTTTTCTGACAGCTGATTTACCATTAGGTATCCAAAACTGCTGACGAATGAGGGATAAGACTAGTTCCTGCCCAGCATGGAAATTGACCCTATGAAAATGTCTAATGATTAGACTTGTAAAGTGATTATTTTTGGTATGAGCATAGGATGCTTTTGTTCAAATTTAAGAGTTTGTTGGAGACGAAGACGTCCTCCGACACGAAGAATTCCCTCAGAGTCAAGGAATATATTCAAAGACTGAAGGTTGCTAGATTTGGGAAGAGGCTTGTTATATATATACATTTCAAGAGATTAAGTTCTGTATGGTATTCTCCATTTTGTAACAATTTGACTACCTTTTTTATTGAGGTTTCTAACTCATGTGTATATAAAGGCCCAGTAACTTTGGACACTGATTTGGAATTATGGTAGAATCTGAATATCCATGCAACAGTCCTAATTACTTTCATGTACGAGGAAAACTTATCCAAGAAACTAAGAGAATTATCAACACCAGTTGAAAGAACAACAGAGTCACTTAATGATTCAGACTGATCAATAGGAACAAAGGAACTGGCTGTTCAGAGAAAGGAAGAAATGAATTGGAAGAAGGATGGAAATCATGAAGCCATTTTGGACCAGTTACCCACTCTGAATTTTCAAGAAGTTGTTTCGGGTAGAGGCCTCTTGTTGCCCAATCTGCCGGGTTTAATTTTCCCGGAATGTGATGCCAAGATTCTTTTGAGGTTAGTGTATGAATTTTCCCAACCCTGTGTTGTACAAATTGATTTCCTTTTACAGGTGGATTATTTATCCAACTCAGTGTAATTGTTGAGTCACACCATAAATAAGTATCGTGAGTGATGCTAAGAGATCGCTTAAATGTATCTAGAAGTTCAGCCAGAAGCAGAGCACCACAAAGCTCTAATTTAGGTAATGATATTGTTTGCACAGGTGCCACACGAGTTTTTGAAACCATTAAGAATAAGTGTGGCGAATCAGAAACAACACGTAAGTATATTACGGCTGAATATGCCTTTGAGGAGGCGTCACAGAACCCATGAATTTCACAGTGTTTAGCATTTGTGTTTGAACATATCTGGGAACTTTTATTTGTTTGAGGCATGAAATTTCTGCTTGAAACCGATTCCATCGATTAAGAATGTCTGATGATATCTCATCATCCCAGTCAAGCCCTGCCTTCCACAGGTCTTGAAGAATAATCTTTAAAATTATAGTTGAGGGAGAGACAAACCCCAAAGGATCAAAGATGCGTGCGATGATTGATAGCATCTGTCTCTTTGTGGATACCTGGTCTGGTAAGACTGCTCTTACTTTAAAGGAATCCTCGTTTAGATCCCAGAATAAGCCAAGAATTTTCTGGGTGGACTCATCATTAAATGAATGTGAGGAAATATTTGTCTTTAGACTGTTTGGCAAGTCTGACAAGACTTCTGGA
The DNA here is from genome assembly GCA_019973975.1 of Trichonephila clavata. Classification (NCBI taxonomy): domain Eukaryota; kingdom Metazoa; phylum Arthropoda; class Arachnida; order Araneae; family Nephilidae; genus Trichonephila; species Trichonephila clavata. Next base: position 2,877 of record BMAO01012986.1, read on the forward strand.
TGAGTGCATGACCATTTTCGCAGCTCAAATCCACCGGCTGACATTAAATTTTGCAGTTCGTGAACAATTTTCCTAGCCGAGTCCAATGAGTCAGCACCGGCTAACAAATCGTCAACATAGAAATGATCTTTTGCAAGCTTAGCTGCCTGTGGAAAACGATGTTTTTCATCCTCACATAATTGTTTTAAAGTTCGGATGGCAAGAAATGGGGCACAAGATGTACCATAGGTAACTGTATTTAATTTGAAAATCCCTAATGGTTCCTCTGGAGACTTCCTCCAAAATATTTGTTGAAAGCATACATCATCTTGTGATATTAATATCTGTCTATACATTTTTGCAATGCCAGCAGAAAAAGCAATTGGGAAGAATCTGAATTTAAGTAAAGTTAGAAAAATGTCTGACTGTAGTTTTTTACCAGTCAGCAGAATGTCATTCAAAGAATTTCCATTTGTACTTTTGAATGAGCCGTCAAACACCACCCTTAATTTGGTTGTGGAACTATTATCATTAATCACACCATGATGTGGTAAGAAATAATGTGGAGATTTTATATCTGATGCGAGAGGCGTCATGTGACCAAGGTTTTGGTATTCCTCCATAAATTCTGTGTATTGTTCCTTTAATTGATTATTAGAGTGAAGTTTTCTTTCAAGAGAATAGAATCGTTTTAATGCACCCTCCTTACTATCTCCAAGACTTGAATCATCTCTAAATGGCAGTTTTAGAATATATCTACCATCAGCATTACGAATATGAGAATTTACGAATATCGACTCACATAGCTCATCCTCATCCTTTGACGGAATTTCCTTAGGAACAGATTCAAGTTCCCAAAATTGTTTCAAAGAATGGTCTATGTTTAAAAGGGTGTGACAGATTAGGGATGAATTTTGATTATATGGTGTATTTATGGTACCTGACAATAAATGACCTAATTTTGTTGGCAATGCTGATGGGGTACCTTTGGGTCCCATTATAGGAGTCCCTGAAATTATTGTCATAAAAACATCAGCACCTAGAAGAATGTCTATTTCATTTTCAATATAAAACGTTGGATCAGCAAGAGTTAGATCTTTGATATGAGGCCACTCATGATATTTAATTGGAAAGTTTGGCATAGCTGAAGTGACTTTCGAGACTAACAAAGCTTTTACTTGAAATTTATCAGAGGAAACACAAGAAAAAAATTCCAAGTTTGTCGAATATAACGAAGTTTCAGCAAATGTTTCATTTACACCTACTAATCTATGATTGGTGTGTTTTAATGGCAATTTTAAGCGATCAGCACATTGCTTGGAAATTAAAGAATTTTGAGAAGCATTGTCTATCAAAGCACGGCAAGTTATTTGTTGACCATGTTTAGATTTAACATTTATTAATGCTGTGGACAACAATACGTGACCTTCTGCCAATTGTGTGCAATTGTTAGACACTGTCACAACAGAATTTGCTTGAGTATCTGCTGAAGGACTGACTGAATATCTGTGTAATAATGTATGGTGTCTTTCAGAACAGTTTTTACAAGAGAATCCTATTCTACATGTGTCAAGCCTGTGGTTACTCCTCAAACAATTGGTACATAAATTATTGTTCCCTACCACTTGCCATCTTTCATTTACATTCATAGAATTAAAAGTTGGACATTTGAATAAGGCATGGCTTTGACAACATAGAATGCAATTGTTACTTTGACCAACATCTAATTTTACCCCTGATTTTACTTGGTTACATTTGACAACAGTAGTATTTACATTTGATTTGTTAAAGGAATATAATGGTTTAACATTACCTTTCTTAATGTCAGGTTTTACAAGGTTTAACTCATTCAGACCACGAGCTTCTCTTTCAATGAAAACTCTGAATTCCTCAAGCGTGGGAATTTTATTAGTTTCCAAAGATAATTCCCACCGTTGACTAATACATACATCCACTTTTGAAATGAGAAAATTTATTATGATCAACTCTGTTAATGAATTTGTTTCTAAATCCAAAGTTTTTAAATTTCGAATGACTTCATTGCAAATATCTATTATTTCCAAAAGCAATTTTGAAGAATTTGCCCTGGATATCTTAATACTAAATAGCTTATTTATTTGGCTAAGAGCTAATTGTCGTTTGTTTTCATACCGACTGCACAGTATATCCCAACAGTTCTTAAGATTGTCCACAGTAATTGCAAAACCCCGAATTAATTTGGCTGCATCCCCGCGAACAGAAGCCTGCAGATATTGCAATTTTTCAAGATCACTTATTGATCTGTTATCTAGAATAGAAGCCTTAAATAGCTCTTTGAATGAAATCCAGTTCTCGCAATTTCCATAAAAATGCGGAACTTCAAGTTTTGGTAAATTAACTACTGAAGATTTTACATGAATACTATTTTTTACTTCCTCAAACTCAGATTTTTGTTCAAGGTCAACAACCCAATTGAATAACATATCTTTATATTTCATATAAATGTCAAATGATTCATCACTTTCATGCGTTGACAATTCACCGAATATTTCAGTTAATCTAGTTTCATATTGCAACACTTGGGTTTTTAAAACACGTATGCGTGATTTATTATCATCGCATTTATTTATTCTACTTTCAAAAACTTTTAATTCTTTTATAATTAAATCAAATTTACCACTATTTTTCGACTGTTTTGGAGCCATGATTTATGAATGAAATTTTAAAATTCTACACAAAATACACAACTATACCAATAATAACAAATGCCGACACAATGCAAATACACAACTATCAAAAAATATTTATACAAAATAGAACAAAAGAATAAGTCTAGAATCAAATAATAAATAATATCAATCAGAATGTATAAGAATACTTCAAGAATTCGTATCAGAATAAATGCACTAGAATAAGAATATCGAGTATGAAACGAATAATTAAAATAACAAAGACTAATCACATCAATAACTCTCCGATTCGACGGACCACATGTTTTGAATGAGAATGAGACTTTAGATTTTGAGTTTGATGTAGAATGCAATTATCAATTGTATAACGAACGGATTTTCACTTACCGCCATTTTCCATGCTAGGCGTAGGAACACTGTGGAAGTATTTCGAAATAAAGCTGAATAGAATATATATATAACTGAAGATTATTACTGAACACTATTGATTTCACAAGTCGACTTTTCATGTATATATTTACTTCACACACACACTCATGCCTTTACATGTACGATAAAAGAAAACCATTTCACTAAAACATAATCACAAGAATGGCGACCATTACAACTGAATAATCCGAATGGAATGTCGTTTTCCCCCGAAATCACTCCGGATACTAGAAAACCAAGTCCAGTTCGTGGCGCCATCTCTGGACGGCGAAAGGAGTCAACTATTCTTAACAAAGTACCTATAAAAATACCACAATAAATTTAAAGTTGAATTCATTTAAATCAAAATTTTGCATCAAGTATTCATATTTACCATGTCAGTCTTCGAGAATATAGAAATAAGAAAATTGTTCCTGCTTCATACCATTAATAAAATAATAAGGAGACTGATATTGTTAAGAATATTGAAGAAGCTACTCTTTCAGATTTCTTTTAATGAACAATGATATTTTATTACTTCTATTAGTTGTGGCAACATTTTTCTGTATATTAGCAATATTTAGTGTCAAATTATATGAATTCTGTTTTCCCTTTTGTTATTGGCATTTCAGAAGAAAAGATTAATACAGATATCTCTAAAGCAGTTAAGTAATTTTTAGTTTAGTTAGATAACCTAAGTGTGACATGTTTTTCATTTTCTATTGTAGATTGTAGAAAGTATGTTGAATCGCTTGAGAGATTTAAATGCTACTTCACTGCCAGTTCAAACTAAAGAACTTGATCCTCTAGGAGATCCAGTTTGCCACAACTTTGCTCACGTTCCTTGGATGGACGAAGAAGATTTTGACTGCCCTCTTTCTTAATGAATGTTTAAATTAGGAAAGCATGTTAATGTTACTTAACACATATATTCCTAGCCAATACTAATTGCACTTAATATAAATATTAACAACACATTAATGTCAATCTGTGTCTGCATACAAAAGGCTTGCCAAAATAATGAAAAAAAATAAATATGTAATATTAAAATTAAATGATCTTAACAACGAATACGTTATTTGAAATAAAGTATGTACTTCCTGTCTTATAAATATTGATATTTATTCTGTGTTTGTTTCTTGCGCTTTTCAATTTTTTTTTGTTATTTCAATTGTTTTCTTTTAAGACTAGTGATTATATTGAATAAATAGTTCAATATTCCTATAAAACAGAGTATATATTTTTATAAAGTATTAATTATATATATATTGCATATGATAAGGAAGCGAAAAAGGAAAATGAACTCAGTTGTAATATAAATATTTAAAAGAGAGAGGTATATGAAAAAAAAGAAAAACAAGTTTAACAAATTTCACTTACGTAAGTAAATAAAATATTCAAAACTTAAATTCTGTTTATTATTGGATTCGAATTCTTGTGCAAAAATATTATAAACACTCTTCATTTTATCTTAAAAATAATTTAATTTAATCATTCCTGAAGTTTTACTTGGAAATGATACTTACACACATACATTTTTATTTTTATATTAATTTGTATTGTTTTTTTGACAATTTTTGGGCACTTATTGCTAAATTAAATACAGCATTTTTTATTACAAGTTTGAAAAATACCTGTTTTTTAAATTTAAGAATACGGAAATCAAAACGTTTTATTTTTAATCTAGAAATTTTCTTTTTTTGTGTGTATTGTAAGTATTTATGATTTGGGTCAAATATATTTCTTATTTATATTGTTTAATTCACACGCAGTTATTGTTTATTTGTAATGCAGTTTTGAATGCTTTGTGACTTATGTTGTATTTATTTACCAGTGAAAGCGTTTAATAAAAATAAACGGAAATTGATCAAAATTTTAAGAAATAATGTTGCTGTTTCACTCTGATTTCATAGTTTTTTGCTGTGGCGTGTTGGAGAAGATTAGCTCCCCTGCAAAGTCAGGTCTTAGGCCCCAAGCCAGATCGTACAAGGGATTGCAAAACCATATCACAACATAGGCTTAGTACCCCCATAGAATCCTGCCCCCTCCCGCGATGTATGTGTTTTTATTTAATTAAAAATATAAAAAATTTGAGATGTCAAATTAAGAGATTAATTACGCATATTCTGAAAACAAATAGTGGCCACGGTAACTTAGTGGCCATGGTCACAAATTCGTGGCCTACGAGTCACAAGCTCGAGCCTAGAACCACTGAAGACCCGCCTTAAAGAGGGGCAGATGCACGTTAAATCTGTTGTGGCTCAAAATACTCATGTTGGCATGGTGTGGCGATTGAAGTGCCTGGTCAAGTGTCATCCTCATCACTTGACCGTGGTTCAAAATTATGAGGTCATCGCTAATAACCCGTCGGTGCTTTATTGTGCGACGTTAATAAACATTTACTGAAAACAAATAATGCATTCCTCATCATTGTCTTGCGAATGCACCAGAAGTTAATATTATTGTCACAGATTACAGACTTTAACAATTACAATATATTTCCTAAGATGAAGTGTAGAATTTTAAGCAATTGTAAATATAAAAAAGCTATCAGTTAAGAAGGCATTGTGAAATAAAATAAATTCAAAACATGTACTGATACTTAAATTTTTTAATTGATTTAATTTGAATAAATATCAGTTATGTTTTTAAGTTAAAAGGATATCGTATTTTGAAATTTAAATAAAATCATTAAAAGTTGTTTAAAGAAATAAGACACTCATGTCTCAAGAGAGAGTTATATTTACTTATCGCTATAAAGCTGTGCGCGAGAGCTATTGGCGATGGACCTCGTAAATTTTAACCATGTCCAAGCGACGAGGGTGACAACTGTGTGTGTGTGTGAGCTATCATACCTTCTCTCTTATAACTTCCACACCACACCAACGGGAGGACGTTTGAGCCTTGACAAATTTAACGTGCAATGGCTCCCTCTTAACTGCGTGTCTTCTTCGGCATTGAGCTCGAACTCATGAAACGTTAGCCGCGAACCTGGGAGCTTGACCACTAGGCCACCACGGCTTTACTAATGCCTCAAAGTCATATAAAAATACACGAATTAACGCTCGTGTTCTTGAATGATTTTTACATTAAAACCTTGTTTTTTTATTTAATACTAATTACTTATTTAACGTAAAGTTCAAAATTGAACGAAAGCAATTAAGAGAAATGTTTATAAAAATTTTCTGCTACCTTCTTTATTTTCTGACAAACACACACACACAATTCAAACTGTATATATTACACGCCTAATGTTGAATTTTTGGGTTCTTATTATTAGTTATTTTATAAAAATGTTTAAACAGATTTAAAAAAAAGTATAAGAAATAGTATCGATTGCCAAGTTAAATAATAGTGAAAGAGAAAAGAATGCAATGTACCGTTAATGAAAGAGCAATACCATGTGTCGTGATTTTTGATGAGTCACTGTCCCCCACATTTGTGTCTTTCAACACAAATTAGTTCATTTTTTATTCAACAATTCACAAACCCTAGGAAAACTAAGTAGAAAATAATTTACAAAAGTTAGGGATAAATTGAAAAACAAAACGCGCGAAAACGAATTGTATATATATATATAACAATAATTGTATTTTAATCTTAAAAATGATTTATCATTTTTTGTGTCAGGTTCACAAGTCATATTCCTCAGTTAATAGAAGAAAAAAACCCCTCACTGTGTAAAAATTAAATTTTATTTTTTATCGGTTAAGTAAATAATAATACATAAATTTATTTTTTTTGTGACAAAATTCTGCATAAAAATGCCTTTTCATTTGAAAAAAAAATATTCAACAATTTTCACATCTTCATTCATACCCAACAATACTGATTTAACGTTCTATTCAACATTATTAGTCATATTTGATATTTCATGTTATCATTATAATTTTGATATCGTATAATTTGATTAGAAAAACTCAACATTTTAAAAATAAAATCTGTAAAGGGGGGGGGACTCTAAATAATTGGAAATTTGTCTTCCAAATGCAGTTGAGGTCTCGGTAGCCTAGTGGTCACGGTAAAGGACTCGTGGTCGGCGTGTCATGAGTTCGAGCCTAGTATAACTGAGCACCCACCGTGTAGAGGTTAAATCTGTGGAGGCCCAAAAGTCCTCTCGTTGGTGTTGTGTAGAAGTTAGGAGAGGAAGGTGCCTGCTCAGGTGTCATCCTCGTCACTTGACCATGGTTCGAAATTTGGGAGGTCCGTCGCCAAAAGCTCTAGATTAGATGAATAGTGCAACGTTAATATTCACTCATACTCCATCTGCAATTGTAATTGTTTTTTAGTAAAAATACAAATGGTGATATTAAAAAGTTGCAACGTTGTTTGTCGAAATGAAAACTCTAATTGAAAATGATCACCTTTAAAGCGTAGTTTTCTTTCTGCATTTTAAAAAGAAAATACATTAATCCCGAGTTAAAGTTATTGGTAATTTTCAATGTGAAGTTTAATAAAATGCTTTTTTTACTCTTTTCTATACATATCAGTCTTTTCTATGACGAAATTTCTTGAAATCAACTATATTTTAAACTTTTTACTTGGATAAATTTATCTGATTAGAAAGTAAATTAAAGATCTAATAATGAATATTCTAAAAATGTTGATATATATTTTTTTAATTCTTGAGTGGTTTTAAATTCCAGAATTAACATTGCATTGAAAAATTTCACCTGTTTTTCTAATTTATTTATAAAATATAATATAAAATTTATGTAAAAAATAGCTTTGAAAATAAAATTAATTTTGAAAGACCTAATTATATAAACAGAAGTAATTTTTCTCTTTGCACTGAAAATAAGATTTGAATTTTTTTCTTCAAACACTTTTAGTTTTAATAGAGTTTTTGGTAAAAAACTAGAGAAGAAAGAGAAAGAGAGAGTGAGATTTTGAATAACAAAAATTTAAGCTATCTTCGGTGAAACTTCGCACATTTATTCATAGTCATATATTGTATATAAATGGGGTATCATACACTGCAATTTAAATTTTTTAGGCATTTTAGAATACATGAATAATATATCATATATTACAATTGAAGTCGCATAACCATTTTCGAATATATAAACTCAGTTAATAAACAAATACAATATAATATTTTTAAGCAGCTGTTTTGCCATAATTTTTTGTGTGTGAAAAATAATCCATTGTTCTTTGTTCTTGAGTGAGTCTGTCTTGGCAGAGACGGATTGAGAGTATGATACCAAAGGAAAATCGTGACTGAGACGAATACTAAGATTCATATTTATTTTGGCTATGTGAATGTTATCTTTGTGATTTATTATCTTTTCTTTTTTGAATTCTAATAAGTTTTTTTACGCTTTGAAATCTGTTGATATTTTGCATCAAGATAGATAGCATCAATCAATAATAAAAACTGAAATATTACATCTAAAATCGATAATACGTTTTTTTAAAATAAACTCATAATGTCTTTCTAAAACATATTTGCACGCTGGCAGAAATGAATCAGAATATATTTAATAAAACTCATGGCGATGATTTCAGTCTCTTCTGTGAAATTGTTTCACAAATGGCTACTCAGAAAAAATAACAAGACCCTGATTAGTAAAAATTTTCTCAATAAAATAAGAAAAAATACTACGATTTATTAGGTCTGAAGTTTATTTACAGGCATGACTTTTGGTAATAGCTAAAAGATTTCAAACTCATTTTGAAAGTTTACTTTAAACATTAAATATACAATAACATTTTTAGATTATTTTTAACAATTCTTCTAAAATGATTTCTACCTCTTTTACTTAATTTTTTAAAAAAAAATAGCACCATTTATTTTTATGAAAGAAAGTTTTCACTCACACATATCAGGAAAATCTACTAGTTTTTCTATATATGAAAAAGTATACTCTACTGTCCATAAATATCTAACCATGCAAATAATTTTAAATGAGTGTGAAGGGATAACCAACATATTTTAAATGGCAGTCTAGATAATAGCAAACAAAAAGAATTGCTGTTTTAAAGTCGAAAAAATACTTAATAGTGTATATAATAATTAATTTATATTAATAATTCAGACAATTAAAAATAAAATTAATTAAAAATTATTAATTGCCTCAATTTTTGACAATGACCATCTTTGATATATTTTAAAAGAGTTTTAAGTTTCAGATACTATTTAATTTCATATCTCTTTTTTAAGGACACATTTTTTTTTTCAACATTTATAAACCCCGTGCACCACCGAACGTATAACACGGGGGTAAACAACACAGACAGAAGAGAAAGGATTACAACACAAACATCCATGCCTTCTCCGGGATTCGAACCCAGTCCCTGCGGCACCGCAGTCAGCTTCACTGACCACTATACCGGACGGGCAGCTTAAGGACACATTAAACAGTCTTTTTGAAAGTCTCTGTCAGGATCGTTTCAGAATAACACGATTTGATTAATGTGACAAAATTATTACTCTGATTTCACACATCACATTTATTACTTTATTATCTTCTACATACACATTTTGCAGATGTATTTTGAGTTATGGCCATGTTGAAAAACAAGTGTTTGTTCCATAATAAGATGTTCAGAAGGTAATATTTGTTGTAGAATTATCTAAGTGATGTTCTTTTCTAATTGACTTCTAACTTTATAAATATTGTTTTGAATTTTGTGTAATGAATGTTTGAAATAGAACAAAAAATTTATATCTGGATGTGTAATACGTTTATATTACTCTCTGTTGTATTTATTTTATGCTAAAATTACAATATTCACAAGCAACGCCGTTCATTACATTATAATGACGATTCTCTCTCAATGGAAACTTGGCGAAATGTTGGCGATAGAGCCAAGTTGGCATAATTTTTGGTGACTTGTCGTCCAAATGGATGTTTCTGGACATTACTGGAGAAATCTACTAATATCACAATCTATGACATAAATGGATTTTTCGAGAAAAATTCGTGCAGATTTTAAATAGGGAGTCACTCGCCGAAATTGAGTTTGTATTGTCTTGGCCGTTGAAGAGTCAGAATTGCCTTGAGATGTTGAATATCGAACGATTACGTGCGAATACATTACGTCAGTGTTTCTCAAACTGTGGGGCGCGCCTCCTTGGGGGCATGATAACTCTACGAGGGGGGCGCGAGCATTTTGAAAAGTTGAACACAAAAGATTATTTTAAAAAATTATTAAGTTACTAAAAGTAAATAAACAAAATACACTCTGACATTATTGAAAATAAAATACACATTTGCTCTGATATATTACACTTTTAAATGTATCAGTGCTACACCACAATATATTTTAAATTAATTAAACATTATTAAGTTAAGAACAAGTTTAATAATTACCAGTGAACCATCGGGTTGTCACACATATAAAATTATATACAAAAATTAACACTTATCTTGATAATTTGTGCGATTTATAATTAATCCCTTACCTTCCGATCAAAAGTTACGCGATTCGCTTCCCAATGAAAACCGTTTTCTACGTTTGCTCGCGTATGCGATGTTGGGGGAGGGAAGAAATAAAGAAGCAAATAATCTGTGAAATAAATAAATCCTTTGCAAACATTGTCTAGGTCCCTTTATTGCATTCCAAAGCCTTTGGAATAATTTTATGGATAGCAGTGCACACATAAAAGATCGCACTTCGGAAAGACGTGTATATACGTCCGTGAAAAATAACGCTTAGGCTGAGCGAGACATTTATATACGCCGTTGGCACTTAAGAAGTTAAAGTCGTATCGTAGTTTTAGTGTCAAAGTATACTATTATTGAATTCAATACATTGTTATTGTATGAAGGGGGCGCAATGAAAATTCTGATTGAATATTGGGCCGCGAATATTGACACTTTGAGAAGCACTGCATTACGCATTTGTATTTTAGAGACTGATAGTTTTGTCTGAGTGCTGTAGAAGGTGTGATGACTTTCTGGGATTTATTTTTCAAATTTTACTGATGTATCCTGCATTTCTAAGGATTGTTTTTCGCCAATAAACTTTCACCGCTTCTGAAGACAATAAATTTTCATTGCTCTTTGACTAACAGCATAAAATTCTCGAACCTCGATTTACGTAACAATGTTGATTGCATTTCGAAATTCTTTTCAAATGCTTTGAAATCCTTACGAAGTTTCTTCTACTCTGCTGTTTGTAAAAAAATGCAACACCATGAAGGAATCATCAGAATTAAATTAACTTTGCAGTAAATATCAATTATAGGATGTTACGTAAAATAGTACAGTTTCAGAGTCACCGCGCATGCGTGGCGGGTGCAGCGCCCTCTGAACTGATGCTGAAAGCGTATAAATAGAGGGCTGTAGCGGGACGTTGAAAATAGTTACTGATTATTTGTTAGTGGTGAACGTTTGGTGAGACCTATAAGTATGCCTCCACGACGAAATAAGGAGAAATTCCTACAACTTACGGAGTTTGAACGGGGGAGGATTTTTGGCCTTCGAGAAGGAGGATTTTCCTATTGCTCGTGTGCAGCGCAACAGTTCCACAATGATGCGAGTTTGGAACCAATGGACCGATGAGCACCGAACAACTCGAAAAACTGGCAGTGGACGATGGAGAGGGACGTCAGAGCGTGACGAACGACACCTGCTCCGCATGGCGGTGAATGACCGTACAGCTTCCTCCAGGCAGTTGGCAGCACGTTGGTCTACTGTTACAGGTATACTAATGTCGGCTTCGTCAATTCGTCAATGTCTGCTGCACCGTGGATTGCGTGCAAGGGTGCTTTTATACAGGATCCCTCTCACGGCAAACCATAGACGGCTGCGTCTGCAATGGGCTCATAAGCACAGAGCCCAATTCGGAGAAAATAGCCTTCGAAATTCATGCTTAGCTTTTATGCAATAAAGTTTAAATTACTTTCAGCGGCGTAGCGGCTTGATCGGTAGAGTAACTGTTTATTACACGGTCGGCTTCGGTTCGAGACGAGTGATCGGGTTTTTTGTTTTAAATTCATTTAATTATTTTTCCAATTAAATAAATTTATTGAAAAAAGACATTAAACATTTTTATAATTATAAAATAATTAAATTAATAATATATATTGTTTTTATAATATTCATTATAAAATAATTTTTTTTATAAATTATTATTATAATATATTTTCTGTATTATTATAATATTTTTGATGTGTAACATCTTTACTCTCGGTTGCTGGATATTTGTTGGAGTGATTTCGTGAAAAGGGACGGAAATGCGTAACAGGAAGTCGGGGAGGCGAATGCTGTTTGATTTGACCAATCAGCGCGCTTGGCGGCGTCTTTTACGTACCCTCCCAGTGAAGTTCTGTTTTTCTCCTTCATTCAAGAACCTCCCCCCCCCCCGAGTGGTCTAAGCCGTGGGATCTTTGTTTTTGTTTTGTTTTCTCACCTTAGGGTCAGAGAAGAAGCTAAGTCCTTTAGCTGGATCTTGTAAGGATATAACTACGTGGGGTCTAACTCTAGTAGTCATATAGCGGCCAGTCTTTTTTATGTTGTTAAATTTATCATTTCAAAATATTCGAATTCAAAAACTCGGCTTCGTTTTCTTGACTCTAAATCCTCTTCGCACATACCAGCAAGTGTTATTAGACTTCATACAGGATAAACTTGCGATTCTTACGCTCAATTGTTAAAGTCTCAGGGATCGTTGTGTATGAAATCTGAGGTTATATTAATATGTGTAAACTATATTAATATTTAAATAAACTGTTAAGTGTCTGACAAAGTTCATTATTCTTAAAAAAGTACGAATAAGTAATATGGAATTATTCGAATAAATATTTTAATGTATATCTTTTTCATACTTTGAGGTTAATTCCTGTCCCTCTCACTATTATTTTTTTAATTGTGATTAAAAAAACTAATTAATTACACAGGTAATTTTGATTTTCTCTAATATTTCTAATATTTAAACATTTATCAAGCTAATTAAATTTTTGTGATTTGCAGAGACGGGTAAATTCAGAGCAGAATATATGCGAGATTTTCGGCAAAAGAAACGTGAAGAAAAAATTAAAAACTGGAATAGTACAGCCGAAAAGAATTGCACATAATTCAACTCAACCCAGCAGGGATTTTCGGGCACGTGCACCGAACACAATTCTCTCACAAACATCAACGGCCTACCCAACTACTGCTTTACCAAATCTATTTGTCAGTCAGGCAACTTTACGATTGTTCGCTCATAGTTTTTTTGAATGATGAACTCAAGCTCGAAATGAACACAAATCGAAATGTTTCGACAACTAACAGTGGTACTGTTATTGGCGCTGTTTTTCAAAAGTTTTAAAATACTTTGAAATCACAAGTGTTTGTGTCATATTTAAGTTATCATAATTCTATCGTGTGCGTGTGTTTCCGCTTTTCCCCAAATTGAACAAGAATAATTATTTTTGATAAAAAATTTTGCATTACTCCTTGGGTTAATTAAATAAAATTTTAATAAAGTTATAATTATTCGATAGAAAATTATTTCCAATCATACCCGATTCATTTTTTTCAGGATTTAAGTTACTATTGCGTATTTACCACGATAACGTGTCAGATGTTACACATCATATGCGACTACTGTAAGACTCGTTCCTTTTTTTTTAAATATAATATATTGTATTTCCTTTTTTAAACTATTTGTAACTATTTTTTTTATATAAATATCATTTAATATTTATTATATAATATATTTTTATAATAAATATTATTTATTAATAATTATATTTATAAAATATTTACATATTTATATCTTATAAAAGTAATTATTAATAAATATAAATATATAAGGAGCTTTCACCCCACTGATAGTGCCCCGATACTCTCTAAAGGACCGTTGTACATCACTTTAACGCAACAACCAATGAGAACGCTCTTTCTTGCCTCTGGTAGGAGGGATGTCTCTCAATCTGTAACTCTTTGCTCAAACTCCAATCACGATAAGCTGCTTCCTGAATGCCCCGGCTCTCATTGGAAGAGGGAGTCGTGACACACATTCGACTCCTCTCTAATAAAGCAAAATATTCAAACTCTTAATTTTCCTAGTAATTTATAATCTTTAGGTAACTATTTTTTTATTTATTAATAATTTTAAATAACTTATGGGAAATGTAATCTGTATGATTTTATCTAAAAAAAACCCTAGATAGGAGCAAGTGCTCCATACGTACCCCTAGATATCGACAGATTTAATGCACATCAGCCCCTCCATATGAAGGTGTGGCGTCGTGAGAATTGGAAGAGTGATTTTGACGCCAGGCTAACCACTAAAAATACTTTTATTGTGGTCTAAAAATGCTTTATTTGATTTTCAATATTTAGAAGATCACTGGGAAGAGAAAAAATCAGTTTCAGGTGCTAGTTCTATTTAGCCAACTGGTTGCATCCGTATCCACTTCTCGCTTCTTATCCGGGCATCAGGTCATCAGGATACAGAGTACGAAAATTAGATAGTCGAATTTCTCTACCGCGGGCACTCGCTTCACGCTTCCTTCTTAGTCCGCCGGATACTGTCTTAGGAGTTCCTTTCGTTCACTGGGTCTACCCTTTTAAACTCCAGGGGCGAGTCCATTCCACGCCCGTCATCAACCCCCATTGGCAGGCCTCAAGGTTTTGCACCCTGCACCTCGGTCTCGCTAGCCCACCATTGGTGCAGGGATAACAAAGGCTCTGGTCCCTCTCAAGAGTTTCCGGCGACAAGGGCTTGGCTGACATCTGGTACTCGAACCATCTCGCCGCCTTTTCCTCTTTTGATGTTTCTCGCCGCCGTCTGCCGAGGCGCCAGCCTTCTGAGTCGGACAATCACTGCCTATGTTAAAAATAATACAATGATGCCCAGCCCATAGTGTCACCAGTTACAGCGGCACCAACAGTCCAGATGTCCGACAAAGCACAATGACGTCAAGGCCACGTGATCTCCAGCTGTGGTATGAATCATGAATAGTGGAGATTTCTCCTTTGTGACTACGTCACAACGGGTCTTCAGTGCCACTAAGTTTGAACTCACGACACGCCGCTTACGATAAGAGTCACTGGCCATGAACACTAAGCTATCACGGCCTTATGTTAGTATGGGACGATAGCAGTATGGGATCGACATTACAGTACGTATGTTTGTACAGGATCAATCACGATAAAACTTTTAAAAAGAGACCTTTTTCTGGGATTTTATGATTATTTAAGTAATAAAAACGAAATTGAAGATAAATACAGGCACTAAATACTCTCACAGAAATATATATTTTAATACAGATTTACATAATTTCGCATCTGAAAACTGTCTTTGAAAGCAATGCGTTCCAAATACAATATTTTTGAATTCATCTGCGAGAAACTGAGACATGAAAGAGCACACTTTAAAACTCAACCCCTCCACGTACACGAGAGAGAAAGAGTGACTTATGTCAAATGAGACTTCGGCAGTACAATTTCTTTCAAAGTCGTAGCTGATTGTTTCTTGATGTTGATGGAATTATGCGTAAGGACATTCGGCAGTGAATTCTACATCCAACCATGGAACATAAGAGAATCCATGACATCGAGGATCTGCTTGGGGATCTCTTGTGTTCAAGAGAGGTTCTCTTGCCGTTTCGTTATATCTTTTCAAGATCTCCAACATGGACCTAACAATCTATTAAAAAATAACCAAAGTATGTTATAAGTTCTAACAAATTTTGCGATAATTATATTTTAAAAAAGTGTTTATGTTTATTTCACTTTGACCTATTAATCAAGCAAATTTATTTTCAATTAGAAAAATAAAACTCATCAGATTATGTTTAGAAGTATGTTTATTTTCATAAAAACACCGTAGTAGATTCAAAATTCATACAGGGAATTAAGATTTAAAATGGAACTTCTACGAAATTTTTATGAAGAAGATGATCCTAATTATGTATAATTTACGCTATTAAATAGAAGGAAAGAGATAATTCAATCAAAAATCAATTAGTTAGCTGCAAAATATTATAGAATTGCACCTAGAAGTGTATAAATACAACAAATTATCGTTTTTCAATGGATCCTTTCACATGTGGGTATCGACGGTAACGAAAAGGCAGACTTATTAGCCAAGAGAGGAACACTTGAGCCACAAGACAACAAACCTCTCCCTCCAAAGTCACTTAAAAACATATTTTTGAGAAATTGGCGATAATCTTAAATCTGACCAGAGAGAAAAATTAACAGGAAAATCCTGGGCTAACATTCACGACACTTGAAAAAAGTTTTGTCAAAAGCCCCCTAAAGAGGCTGTGACAAACTTCAGATTACAAACAAGCCATAATTGCAAGGCACATAATCTTAATAAAATTGGCATCCTTCCATCTAGTATATGCCAAATTTTTAATTCAGGCGTCATAAATCCAGAGCATCTTCTTATATGCCCAGAACTAGACAAAGAGTTTCAAAACTGTGGTTGAGAGATAAGCAAACTATACTGGAATGCCAAAACCTGCATGGACTCTTTGTAAAGACTACATTCCTCATGTTTCTTTTCTTGTTGCTTTTAGCTTTTTCTTTTGTTCTCATGTTAATTTGTCCTGGTTTTTACTTTAAATGTTAGTTCTTTTTTATTATTTATCATTGTTCTTGTGTGATACTTGAGCTGTTTTATATGTTTGGATTGCTTCTTCTAATATAGCCATATGTAACAACAACATCTAGAAAACCTAAGCACAGACTTTAGATTTCATAGAACATCATAAGAGTGATTGTAATGCATTACAACATCCGAAATCTTATTTTAAACATTTTGACTGGACAGTCAAACTACTCTTGAGAATTTGAATGCTATTTAAAGTGAAATAAAATATTTATTGTTTACTCCCGATATACGTTTACTTTTGCTGCATTAAAAAGGAATTATCATAAAATTATGAAGTTAACTTTATGGACTTTTAAAATATATGGCATCATTTGATTTCTTTGAAATGTGTAAGGGTCAAAAATTAAAAATATAATTTTTCCTCTTGTATTCCTTTCTGAATTTTTCTATAATGAAAGGAAGAAAGTAAATTGCTGCGGTCTTTATGTCAGATATTGGTATAAAAGTACAGTTTTTGAATAAAAATAAAGAGAAAAATATTATCCTAATGGTAAAAAAGAGATACAATAACGTAGCACTTAAGAAATCAATAGATAGCAATTTATACAACAAATTTTGTTAGTTAATAATTACTTTTAAAGCAATTTTCTTATGAGAGTAGTTAATCTCACCTCGTATATTTTTTTAAAGATTTTATTCGGAACATTTTACTATGTTTCGCTCTGAAAACAATAAGTTTTTTTCCTCTGAAGTATTAAAACATTTTTTTCTAAGCTGAGTGTGTAGTAACACTTTCAGTTCTAAACCTATTTTTAATAATAAGTTAGAATTGATTAATCTTACCCTTGGATATTTCTCAGCCAAATTGTTATATTCACAAGGATCGGCTGCAATGTTGAAAAGACAGGGACTCTGATTTGGGTCACAACCTCCATTACCATCAGGGGGAGGTTGCACGCAACTTATTGTTGCATTAATTCTCCACGAATCTGCAGTTTGAAGTATCCATAAGTTAGATTCTTCGAGAATTTTCTTAATAAGACTGTCATTTTTGAATACCCAATCGTCCATTGAAGAGGGTATATCCATTTCATCAAATCCTCCTGGTTTATACCATGTATCACTTGCATCGTTGTTTGTTCCAACTATTAATTTATAATCTCCTCTTCTCAAAGCCATCATTCCAGTAAAAATGTCAATATTGTGCAATACTTCTATTCTTGGAGAAGGTAAATTATAGATGAGAGCTTTCCACATATTAATTCCGTCAATTTTACCCAAGTCACTTAATTCACCTCCTAAAATAAATGATAATTACATACATTAAGCTGTAATATATCACATATTGAACAAGTAATATAAAACAATTTTTTTTAAAATCAATTCCTACTTTGAAGGGATAAAAAGAAAGTATTAATGATTGAAAATTTGAACAATATATATATATATATATATATATTCATACATACACACACACATATATATATATATATATAGAGAGAGAGAGAGAGAGAGAGAGGGAGAGAGTGAACTAATAGTAGGAATTGAAAAAAGAGTATGATTTTCTGCATTGTTGTAACAATGCACACCCGGTTTGACTAGTTTGGCTGAAAACCGGTTTTCGATGCCAACTTTTGTCATTGTTTTAACAGTTACATTATTACAACATTGGAGACGAATCTAAGTTGGGTTCGAAAACCAGTAATTAATGAATTATTATTTGAAAAAACTGTAGTAACATCAAGTGTCATCCGTTACAAGTTTGAAAAAACTTATTTGAATTTGATTGGATGAATAGAAAGTATTGTATTAATGATTGAACATTTGAACAAGATATATATACAATCGACTCTCAGTAATTCGAAGTTGGAGGGACCAGTGACAAACTTCGAATTATCAAGAGATTAAAAAAACTCCCAAAATAAAGTGAAATTTTTCCCCCAACACATTTAAATTTTAAACTATGTAATAAAACAACAATTGTACAATATTACTTTAAAGTATTTTTAAAAAGTACATATTAAACAGTATAAATATTATATACAGAAGTTAAAAGTCCTGTATTAAAAGAATACATTTATGAAGTAATTCTCGAACAGGACTCTTTCACACCCCAACAAATCTCTTCCATTCCTCATTGAAAATAAAATCGTTTCGCACCCGGTTCCGTCATACACTAGCCGCAACACTAATGGTTCTTCAAGGCAGGGTCCAGTCCAACCCATGCCCTATTTGGTGCCATATGCTTCACAATAGAGGACCATCCTTTCTGAACACAAGTGTAGCTAGACCATGTGAAAGATACGGACGGCTGACAGCAAGTGCAACCAGAACTGTCCACTTGAAGAAGGAAAGCAATAAAAGGGTCTTTTCGCCTGAGGAACCGGGAAACGCTAAGAAGGGGTAGCAGACTGATGGTCATCAAAAGGGCTACGTTACAGGCGAGATACGCCGTGACAATACAACACAAAACATGAAAGCTCCAATGTGCTTGCTACCGGTAAGAGTTCGAATTGTCGAGAGTTTTATAAGATAACTTCGAATTATTAAGTGTTGTAGTCTGGCCAGCCACAAATTTTACTTCGAAATATCGAGTGTACCAAAACGTACTGTTTTAGTTCGAAATATCAAGAGTTTTTCTAGGGGCTGAGCATATACTTCGAATTAGCGAGAGGTTCGTATCGTTGAGGGTTTGAATTAGCGAGATTCGACTGTATATATATAGGGAAAGAGTGAGCTAATAGTAGGAATTGAAAAAAGAATGTTACTTTCTAAAATCATTATTGATTACTGAATAAGCTTGTCAAGAGTGAAAACGCATCACATTTCATTGTACTGTAAGGATACTGTGAAAAGTAAAACAAAGATAGTTTACTTTTTTGTAAATGTACATTAAAAAGGATGTTTCATGAGACCTAACTTAAATATCTTATAAATGTATATTACAAAAATTAGCCTTCTTAAGTTTTTTCAGCAGTCAAATTCGGATCTCATCATTTAAGAATCTCTAGCATGTGAATAATTTTAAATATGTCAGAAAATGCCTCTGGAGTGCTTAAAAACACCGCTAATTTATCTCCATGAGACATTGTCAAAATGATGCTTAACGTATTAAAAACATGAACGTAAATTTTAATAAAAAGGCAATTAATTCGTAATGATACTGAAAAGTGTTCCTAATGCACTATCAAATTACTTTCTATAAAAAGAAAAGAAAAACCGTTTTTGTGTAAAAGACATATCTATTTGAAGAACAGAGAAACAATACAAAGTGTCCTTGGAAGATACCAGGAAGGATTCATAACTACATACATGTTTTTTCAAAACTTTGTTTCCAATGCAGAAGGCGATACAGACATTCAAAAAATGTAAAATACAAAATACGTCGAACATAGAAACAGAACTATATATATTTTAAAATAGTGAATACATGGAGCCGATATTCTGGATGCGAAAATCATAGGCCCGTATGATATTTGATTATGCGGCATGTAAAAGATTCTTCGAATATCAATTTGGATATTCTTCTCTCGCGGCAAAATTAAATCACAGCAGTATTTAGCATCCGACGAGAGCTTGAAATAAAAATTAATTCAAGCATCAAAGTGTGGTAGCGAGAATCGCCCCTAGATGGTGCCACCATAAAATGGCTTTCACATTAGGGACTTGTCTTGTCTGCAAAGGCTTAGTGGTAAATATGTAGCCCCTTAGAGGAAAAATAATGTTTACCAATAATTTCATATATTTTTTTGAGCTCTAGGTATTTTTGAGCCAACTGAGCTATATGTGAAATAACATTATTATGCCTGTGCAGAACTTTTGGACTAGGTATACAGTAATTTAAATGAAAACCTTTAATTTGTTAATGTTAATACATGTATTAAAATTAGAAAATATGTTGCCTAAAAGAGATTGTACTTTCGTAGGTATTTTTCTTGGTTGATATTGAACTTTTTTATCCTACAACATAGGTTTAAAAATAATGAAGTATACAAATTAATAGAAAAATAATGAAGTATACAAATTAATAGAAAAATAATGAAGTATACAAATTAATAGAAAAATAATGAAGTATACAAATTAATAGAAAAATAATGAAGTATACAAATTAATAGAAAAATAATGAAGTATACAAAAGGGAATTTTATTCAAAGAAGAAGTAAAGTATATCAATAAGTAACAAAAATTCAATTCCATGAAGTAATTAATCATATTGAAAACGACTCATTTAAGGTAAAAATATCAACACATTATAGAGGATTTTCACACACAAATTATGGTTAGACCAGTTAACAATAGTCCTTCATATTGTTCTTCAAATACATCTTCATATCCTTGAAAGGCTTGCTTTTATCCATTATAAATACTTGATTTGCCCAATTTGTTTTCAGAAGGCAGGAATCCATTTAAAAAAAGGGGGTATTGTTGCTCTATCTATGGAAGTATTTTTCATCCGTCTCTCTTAATTAATTCAAACGTAAGACTAACTAATAACCTTGATTTTTCTACTCCATTAAGAAATGCAAGAACTTTTCGGGATAATGTACAAAAATGACTACAATGTAATATTTATGCAAAATAAAATTAATAAATAAGGATAATAAATTTTATTTACTACAATAAATATTGTAGTAAATTTTATTTATGAAATTAAAACTGAATGTAAAAATTAATTGAAATAAAAAATCTTAGTGAACAATAATAACATTCAAAATTTCATGTTAATATTTTTTGTTATTATTTACATGAAAGACTGAAGCAAAAAATAATTACATTTCGCTGACCAAAATAAAAATTAGATATCCTGAAAATAACTTACCAATGGCTGAGTAAAGTGTCGGCAACCAATCAGAAACATGCATCAGCTGAGTAGAGATTCTCGAATCTTTTAGTCTTAAAAGTGGGCTCCATATGAAAGAAGGCACCCGGATTGCTCCTTCCCAAGAACTCGCTTTTTGTCCTCTTAATGGCCAATTAGAAGCTGCTCCTTTCTGATAGCTCCCCACGTCTCCACCGTTGTCAGAAGCAAATATAATGATGCTGTTTTCTAAGAAACCCCTCTGACTAAAAGCATCCACTAATTTACCCACAGATTCATCCAAAGCTGAAACCATTCCTAGAATGAAACAATTTACACTTAAATAAGTATCCTGTTTTAAAAATACGAAATTTAACTTCTTCCAAAAAACGATACAAGCTCAATCTTAGCAGGCCCAATGATCCTTTTTACGAATAAATAAATTATAGTTTAAAAAAACTAAAAAACATTCTTTTATAGTTAATTGAACTAAGTTGTAACTTAATCTTTTAATCTCCAAATCTGGAAATGGGATCTGAATTTAGTCGCCAGATTCGGGATGGAATCTGAAAATGGGAAATTGTTAATTCTGATGATCATGATCAGGACAAGTGAGCAAAATTTCGAATTAATTTGACCTTTTAAAGTGGGTAAAAATGGAGTTCAAAGATTCCGTTACATACAAGTGAAGCTTATAAAAGGGTGTTAAAAAGCTAATGTTTTTCACATAGAGAAATTTAAAATAACTAGTTGAAGAGTAGAGATTTAGAAATTACTCATTACATATATATATATAATAGGATAATTCGGAAAGTAAGTTCCATTTTCCATTTTTTTTCAGAGCTTTCATTAGTTCAAACATGCTCGTGCTTCCTTCTGAGTTATTGAGTTTCTGATTAAAAGTTTCGAATTTAGTTTAAACATTTGCTTTTGAAAAATTCATCTACAAAAAGTTTTTAAAACTTATTAAGTTTAACTTTTAACATTTAATCATATATGGAAAAATTCTGAGAGGTCTTCGTACTATTGTTATTAACATCGTATATTATTAACATAAAGGTTATCTCAAATTATAAATATAGCTTCAGCTATTGATTGATTCTCTTCACACAATTTTCCTGGATAGACATATAAAGTAGAAGAAGGAACTTTTTTTGTTAGAGATTAGTCATTACAATGAACTCAAGGTGTTATAAGTCGTTAACCCTTGAAACTGTATAGTACACACACTGAACTACAAATTTTTTTTCTTGTTTACATCGGTTACGGTGCAGTAGCTGTACCGTTACCGAAATAAACGAGGAAAAAAACTGCAGTTCATTTTTATAGGTTCTTTAAAAAACGAGTAAGTCTAATTTTTCATAAAAAAGATAAGGAATACAATACATTAGAGATATAATTACTTCTTTATTTAGAGAGACGTATGCATTTCTCTTAATTCGAAATATAAATTTTTACCTTGACAATAATTTGCATTAATATTAAAGAAAGAAGAAAGGTTTTATATTGAGCATTTTTGAAGAAGAAAAGTTTTAGATTGAGCATTTTTGAAGAAGAAAAGTTTTAGATTGAGCATTTTTGAAGAAGAAAAGTTTTAGATTGAGCATTTTTGAAGAAGAAAATAGTTTTAGAAGAGAAACAGTTGATCACATTAATGCAATGTTATGCAGACATTGTTTATTATAAAATCACTGTGAAATTTTTAAGGAAATGTAGATTTATAGTTAAAATTAAAAAAAAAATAAAATGCTAAACTGGGAAAAAATTAGGACCCCATTTACCAGCGTACATTCTTCTCTTGGAATCTTGGATATGAGAATTTCTTGATGTATAAGTCATGGGAGCTTGTAGAGGCATGTATTCATTACCGGTATGTGGCGCCAAATGTGCCATATACAGAAATAGAGGCTGAAAAACAATAAAAAATTCTATAATAATTATAATAATTAAAAAATAAACGTAATAAAGATGCTATAATAAAGTTAAGAAAATAAAAAATATATAGAAAGGATATTTACGTGAGAGAATTTTGAAGAAAAAATCATCATTGGATTTCTTATGGGTAAGGTTAGAGAGGATCAACAACTGTTAAATTTTCAAATATGTTCGAAAATCCTACTTATGCAGTCTTTAATTTTATGACTTATGTAATGTAAAACATGAATTGCTTATTAATAAAAAGAAATATCCTTCTTGAAAGTATTTTAATTTGAAGTAATAAATAACTATTCGTGATATATATGTATAACATTATCAGGATTATATATAGGATTTGATATTTTTATAAATTAATTTTAGTTTATAATTTTTTTTAAACTTTCCCGCCAGTTCTGTAATATAAGCAAATAAAAAAAGGTTGGTGCCTTGAAACTATGTTTTACCTTGCAATCTTAGTCCGAAACTTGAGAGTTTGCTATTAAATTACTTCGACTATTCTACTTTGTGACCTGTATACAATCTTTCTATATTTTATATATTTCTTAGCATTATACGTTAGAATTGAAGCAATTTAGCACATATATATTTACATATTATATACTAAACAGTCATTACCTAATGATTAAACTGTTATTATTATTGTTACCTGTTTAATATAAAGTAGATTCACTTTATTCCCTCAAAAATACCAACACTCGATGAGTAATCGACTCGATAATGGGCTAATAGGCATCTGGTACCAGATGCCACTGGTCAGCACCAATTTGGTTTCCCAAGTGAAATCATAAATGTTCAATTGGATTCTTTTCCGGTGAATTCAGAGGCCATGGCACGACTAGACATTCACAAGAATGTTCCTCAAACCTCTCCTTGGCAATTCGGACCTTATGACAGGATGCATTATCCTGTTAATAGACGCTATAACCCGCCGTGAACGCTGTCACAAAGAAAAGTGCCACGTGGGATGCAATGATGTTCACAAAGTGTATAGAAATTAGGGATTGTTCTATGGGGATGAGAGGTTCTAATGTGCTCCATGAAAACATCACCCAACCCATAATACCATCGCCGCTTTGTATCTAGCCAACTGCGTATCTGAATGGTAGGGTTTCTATTGGAAATAGGCGTATATGCACCCTCTCATCAAATTGATTATTTAAAAACGAGATTTGTTAGACCAGGTGACTATTTTCCATTTTTATATGGCACAATACCTACGTTACATGGCCCATCTCAGGTGCTGTTGGAGATGATGCGCCGTTAGAGCAGAGATATGATCCCAGCGCCAGTTGCATATGTCATACGCAGCAACGCAAGCGACACTGTATGCTGACACGCATCGTCTGTGTCGCCACAGATGTAGCGACTGGAGATATCAGACGTTGTAGCACTTCTTTCATAGTGAACAATATTTAACATCAATGCGCCGAAAAAATTGTTGGCCGATGACATATCGCTTAACCATTTGTACACAATTTTCGATAAGTACCCGCAATGGCTGAACGTGAGCAATTCATCAAATGCTCTGTTTCCAAAATTGATGTTCTCTGTCATCGAGCCATATCGATTTAATCTTTATCAAATCGTTTTTCCCACTGTGTCGCTTAGCATGACACATATGGAAAGACAACGTATGGGTGCTTTTTGTATACCAACATCAGCCGTGGTTTTGTCTTTGGGTGAGCCCATATTACTGTAAATGAGGAGTGTTGATAATATAACAATACTTTCTCTCTCTTCGGTGTTTATATATATATATATATATAATCGATTTTTCAACATAGTATGCCATCTCTATATTAAATTTCATGAAATACTCTTAATTATAATAACGATAGGAACAGAAACTTACATCAGATTCATTATGGGAGGAAATTATATCCAAGGCTCTTTCTGTGAAAACTTCTGTAGCATATCGTCCTCGCATTGTTTTGATCGTTTCTGTTCCATCTTCAAGATCGATTCCATAAAAAGGCTGAGTTGAAATACAAAAATACTCATCAACAAAACAACAGTAATAAGTCAATGCGTTTATTGAAGAAGGAGTTTTATCTAACTTAAAAACTGATTGGCTAAATAGATTATTTAATCTTCCTCATATCAAGAAGAGTTGAAAGCCAGGAAGTGAATAAATAAAACTGAACACAGTGTGAAAGTAAAAAGTTAATTTTAATTAGAGAATAACATCATATAATATACAGGGTGTGCAGCCTTAATGTGACCCAATAGCTAATTCCCGAACCGTTCGTTTTAGATATGCACTTCCAATTTGAAAAATGTTTTAAAACAGGTAAAGCATGTTTTTACGTGCTTTTCGAACCAAAAAACACATTTAGAAAGAAATTACAAAAGTTAATTTTATACGGTCCCAAGGTCTATCACTTGTATTTAGGAAAAGATGCAGTACACAAAAACAAAGTAGGCACAAAAAGTTTCATTTTATTACGATAAAAACTGGCCGAGTTATGGAACTTTGAAATTCCTATATTTTATCCATTTTCTCTGCTATTTTCAAGAAGCTAGTAAGGGCCGTCTCCAAAGTGAAATTAGTTGGAACTCTGCTAGGAAACTTTCGCTCTTGCACGTCACTTTTATGAAAATCGTTTTTAAATTTAAAAGCATACGTTAATAATACAATAATTGAGTACTGAAGAAATAAAATTTATTCTGTGTACGTGTAAAACACAGAGAAAATAAAATATTTTGGACGAAGAAAACATTTCAAAAGCAGTTCCAAAAAAATAGACTTACATGCTGCGGTTTCAGTCTGATTTGCTGCGTTTTTGCTGATCATGAGGAACGTTAAAAATCTGTTGTGTAGTCGCTTACAATTGCATACAGTCGTATTCTAATATTACGATTTCTAGTGCGGGAGAACGAGATGTATACAAATGAATACTGCAAAATAGTACTGTTTTATGTGCAGTGTAATCGAAATACGAGAGAGGTGGAAAGACTTTATGGCATTAAATTTCCCACTCGAAGAAATCCATCTTATTGTATGTGCTGTTCAACGCTTGTATAAAACTGGGAGTTGTCTTAGACGTATTCCCTTGTCTCGTGCCACACCTCGTGCCTTCACCATTATTTAAGTTGGCGCATCATTCCCCATTATGCTATAATTTGAAAGGCAAATCCTGTAGCATTTTGCTGCTATTTGTTAAAACAAGCTGTTTTAATCTTTTCGGTATAAGTTGTAGTTCTTTAATTTAATTTTTATTGTTTGCCATACAGCAATGCAAATTGTCAATCTATGATGTTTACTACGATGTTTTAATATTACTATGATGTTTTTCTTTTGATCTTTCTGTAGATAGTGAATTACTGTTCTCTAAACTCAATTTATATACGACCTTCTCTTCTGAGCAACTCTGATGCTTCAAATTTATGTAGGCATAACTCGGTCAGTTTTTATCGTAATAAAATGAAACTTTTTGTGTTTACTTTGTTTTTGTGTACTGCATCTTTTCCTAAATATTAGTAATAAGACCTGGGGACCGTATAAAAATTAGTTTTTGTAATTTTTTCTAAATGGGTTAATTGGTTCGAAAAGCACGTAAAAACATACTTTACCTTTTTAAAAACATTTTTCAAATTGGAAGTGCATGTCTAAACCGAACGGTTTGGGAATTAGCTATTGGGTCACATTAAGGCTGGACACCCTGTATATAACATGAGTGATTTAAATTACCAACTGAGAGCCATCTTTGCCAGTAAATATTTTCTACCTAAAAAAATTACAAATATAATGCTTTCTACGGTCATAAGTTTAAATATATTATTTTTAGAATGATTCGTTTCTAATGATGTATTTTATATTAACTCTGATACATATAAGAGCTTTCTAAAAATATTTTCTTAAGCAACGCTGCATACTAGCTAGTAAAGCAAATTATGTTTATCAGTTTAGCAACAAATGGAATATTTAAGTTTTTTGTGAAAAGGAAACTTCACGTCTAGAAAATTTATCCAGACGGAAAAAAAAATTCATTCTAGTAAAATATTTACATTTTTTGGAAGATGATATTGTTCTAAAACCCATATCATTTGCTCATTTACTCACATAAAATAACAAATGTAATAATCCATAATGCTGAAACTACTAGATGAGCTAATATTATAATTTCAACCAGGATAAATAAAGAAAGCGTTGGAAATACATTATCTTTTTGCAAATGATTAAAGAATATGCAAACTTTCAAAGTTGAAGAATTTGAAGTATCGTTTGAGGTAACATATATTTGAAATACCCTTGATATAGATGAAAAATAGTCTTATTCAATAAAATAATTTTTTAAAATAAAAATTATTATTTTTTTCTCTGAAGATGAAAATAAATTGTAAATAATTGTTTCAGTGTATATTATGAATATTTAAATATAGTGGAAAGACAATGCACATTCTTTTGCAAACGAATTAAAAATCCAACATTTTTAAGATAATTTTATCGTGATTTGGTATTTCTAAATTTATTAATAATTAAAAATATTTCATTTAATATGCATACAGAATAAAAAGCATTATATAAAGAGTTAAATGCAAATAAATCCTAAGCACCTTACTGAATTTTTTATTTCTGTTATTTTTTTTATTAATATTCTATGTTTTTTCAAAATATATATTTATTTTTAAAATAGGAGATAAAAAGGAGTTAGAATCAACATTTTTCCTTTGCTCCAAGAGAGAAAAAAAATGAATCATAAAAATAGGTGGGATCAAGTTATAACAGTTTCTTACGGGGCTCTGTCCTTTAGATTAACCTCTGAAGATTTCTGCTTATGGATTGATTTTTGAACCTCATCTTGTGAAGAAACCGTGATGTCCTAATTAGCATTGCTATTTAAAGGTACTTGAAGTAATATTAGAATGGGAGATTGGGATTGTAGTATGTAATTTTGAATTGAAGATTGTATGTCGTTTTGATCAGAATCTACGAGTCAGATTGCTGCTTGTGAATTTAGGTTCAAAGTTGTCTTAGAGAAGCAGATGACAGGTTTTCTTAGTTAGAGAATATAAGTAACCGGTGCATCAAAGTTATCTTTTAAAGTTTAGTAAATATTTATTATTTTGGATTGGGTTCGATAGTTAATTCCGTTCCTATTGCATATATACCTTGATATTACCCAAGATTAGTTACAATAAAAAGTTTTTTTGGCAATGTCTTTTGATCACAATTATTCAGCATTAGTACGACATCGCGTCCATCTCAAACTGCTATCATTTAAAATTAATTCATTTGATATGACATAATACTTTATGTGTTATTCTATTTATTATTTTAACACAAGGCTTAATGCAATTAAAAAAAGAAATGACCAATTCGAACATTATTTATTCATTTAATACATTACTCACCGGCACTGCTGGATCTTCAGATCGGTCATAGTTTGTATAATCGAAGTAATCAATTTGTTCATTGTAAAAACCAAAAAATGAATCAAATCCTCTACTAGTTGGTGTATAATCTTTCTTCGAATAACCTAGATGCCACTATAAAAGGAAATATATAAAGTATTCTTAAAAAAATGACTGAAGTAAATTGTTAACTTAATTTAAAGTTCATTTTTGACTTGACATTACATACGAGGGATATTTTTGCCAACCCCGATGCAGTGCTTTAATAATCAGGTAAGTAGCAATAGTAGGAAATACTCGGTGGGCTCTCTGCACGTTTACCATTGCCCAACCAGAGAGCAGCCTCTTAGATCTCATCCAAACCAAAAAATTTTCTCCTCCTGGATCTCCTCGCAACAACCAATCGCCCTCATGCCTCTCCGCAGACTGAAAAACCTCTACCTTCGCTGTCTCCCATATCGAAGATTATTGAGACAGTCCAGATCCCCAAAAATGAATGCCCATTTCACTGCGCGTTTCTTGAACCATAACCTCTGCTAGTGTCAAAACCAGCCTGCCAGTTTAAACGGAGCAATAAACATGTAGTTTGTACTACTGATTCTCCCACCAATAGCGCGTAGTGTTATTCGCTTTCTTCAAGCAGAATAGAAGAGTGCAGCAGAAATTCACCAATGAATGAACCGATTTCAGGGTAAAAACTATATGAATGATGATGTTAACGTGAATGGTGTTGGGACCAAAGATTTGTGCTGCTTGTTAAACTTATGTTGCCAAGGACGTAGTTAATACAGCTATTTATTGTTAGACATTACGACAACTGCGATGAACCATTCAAAACAAAAGAACAGAGATCTTGACATCTGAATTTGTTCTCATTTCTGATAACGTTCAACCCTTAAAGTGCTGCTGTAATCCAACAACTTCTGAAGCAATTTAAATGTGATGTGTTTGATCAGCTGGCATAAATTTCTGATTTAGCGCCTCGTGGTTTTTATCTCTATTCTTTTTACTAAAGAGAGAGAGCTGCGGGGGGAGATCAAAGATGCCAGACTAATGACGAGCTTCAAGATAACGTTCGGGTCTATCTCATATGACTAATGGTAATATTTTTCGAAAAGAATGTTCGAAAGTTCATCCAGTGAAATGAAAATGCCTTAATCCTCATAACGAGAGTGATTATGTTGAAAAATAACTACGTTTGTACATAACTTTTGGTGATAAATTAATCTCTTCCTAGTCTTTTTTTTTTATGGTTTATCGGAGGCTGAAAAAAAACCCGTCTCTCGTTTCATTAAAACAACTTAATAAGCTATCGTGGAAGGACTTCGTGGTTTCGGGTTCTGATCAGGTGACAGGGAAGAAATCTGAACTAATGTTCAATAATCTTCCACTTTACATAAAGAGAGAACTTAATATCCTCTTTCAAATAAGCATATTCAGATTATTTTATGCAATAGTCCAATAGAATTGGAACTTGAACTCCACCCTCCATGAACGGTGCAATTTAAACTACAATTTGAATTTGTGAACGTAATGTTAAACACTTAACCAGCTTCTGTTTTTCTTTTCAAAAATTGACTATTATATTTATGTGAATTCCTTTGAAAAAGCAAAAACAGAAAAAAATGAGGGTTTATGAGGAATTAAACTTGTAATTTATTATTTCAATTTGAATTCGTGAGCAAGATGTTAAACTTGAGGAATTTCTACCTTTCTTCTCAAATATAGACTATTATATTTATATGAAATCATTCGATAGAGTGAAAAAAAGAATAGAGGTTTATTTGGAATTACATTCCCCTCCCCATGTTTTCCGAAATTGTTTTTAAATATATTCTTACAGTTTCGGAAGCCCCTAACGAGAAATTAAATTACGTACTCATATCTTTTTGAAATATTGGAGGAAAAATGTAGTTTCTCAGAAACCTTCAACATCTTAATTATTATTGAAGGACTAATAGAATAAATCAAATTAGTCTAGATTTAAGGAGAAGAGTAGAAATTCCTAGAAGATACGAGTTCCTTAATATACCAATATCATTTCATTACATTTAAAATTGTTCATAACTTTTTGGAAGGCTTAAAAAACTACAGATCTCAGTTATTGAGTGTAAATAAAGGTATTAATGTGCTTTATTGAACTTTACGATAACTTCAGAGTTATCTTTTTTTATTTTATTAATTTTAAAAATTTTTAGGAATCGCTTAATATATGTAGATGCCTTTAATGAGTAAGTTATAAAAAAGGATAATAATTTTTTGTATGTAAGATTAAAACATAGCACTTTTTAACATGTTGATAGATGGAAGCAGTAATTTTGTGTGTTTGATCAGATCATCAAAAATTCAATAGTTCACATAATTGCAAAAAGGGTAATATAACTTCAAATAAAATGTTTTGAAAATGGATATATACACGGTTTTATAAATAATATACGTACTTTTCCTACTATATGATTCTTGTAACCTTTATTTTTTAAATGTTCTGGCATTATCATTACATCTAGGGGAAGGCCAGCCGGATCTCCACTTTTCAATGCCGAACTCTGAAGTCCTAAACGAAAAGTTTGTAATGGTTATAAATATTATGCATATAACATAAGCATGGCATGATATTAAAAAGTAAAAAATTTTTGTGTGAAAGGATAATAAGAGTATCTAGTAGAGAAATGTTAGTAAAACTTTTCTCAGTCATTGCAGAAAATTTTTATTGCTTAAAACAAACCAAATGCCGAGCCATAAATTTATTTAGCTAAATTTAGTTTATTTAATTTAAACTCGTTATTGTAACTAAACGGTTTTTGTGAATAAGGAACAAAGCAATAGGATATATCTATGGGGAAAAAAAGGTTGCTGATTTTTTTTAACCAAGATTGGAAAAAGTCATTAAATAATTTTGAATTTAAGAAAGAGGGATTAATACTTAACCCATGAGAAATTGACCTCGGGGAAGATCCCCGTTAAGATGGATTGACTGTGTCAAAAAAGACCTAAATATTTTAAAGGTCAAAAACCGGAAAACAGCTGCCAAAAGTAGAGATGCCTGAAGAAACCTTCTGGAAAAAGCCAGGGCCCACCCAGGGCTGTCGAGCCATTTAAGAAGAAGATTAATACTTAAGCAATAATTGTATTGAATAGTTTTTAAATTATGAATAAATTTGAATATATATTAGAAACTAAGTTTAATAGTTGTTCTTAAATATTGTTGTTATAATCACACACAGACACAAAATATTTTTAAATGAGAGTTGAGAAAATGCTTTATGTATAACAATTCATGATATTCTTATTAAGGTAGACATCATATACGAAATCAAAATATATTTAGATATATACGTAACTAAAAAAATAAAAAACAAATGGTATAGTATATAAAGCAAAGTAATTTCATACAAAAAGTAGCTGTTAAATTTTGTGCAACAAATAACAAAAAATTATGCAATGATCTAACTATATATAGCTCTCTAATAGAAAACCAGTTTAGCCAACGGTATTTATATAGTGGCGCATACTTAACATATTTCAGCTTTTTCACTTATAAATTTGAAAATTTTTGCATTTTTTTCTGAGATTATGAACACAACACGAATAAAAATGATATTTAAAGACTTACCGGTATGAATAGGATAGTTTCCACTCATCAGAGAACCCCTTGCTCGAGAACATAAGGATTCAGTATAGTAGTTGTTAAGTATTAAGGAACAAGCAGCCAAAGCATCAATATTAGGTGTTCGTATTTGTGGAGAACCATGAAAGCTTACATCATTCCAGCCCTGAAGTTGTAGTAAAAATTCAAATGGAAATAATTTATGCATACAAATTTGGATTTAGCATTATCTTCTCATTATTATATTGTACTTAATTAAACATAGGATAACATTGAAGATTTAAGAGCAAAGCGCAGACAATAATTCAAAAATGTTTCTTAGAGAAAAAATTCCTTATAATTTCTACTTGGGAAAATGGATTAGAAAAACTAAACTTATTCTCATAGTTAATTGCAATTGAAAAATTTCTTTTTTTGCTCATTTACTTGAATCATTTGTGATAATACCAACTGTGTATGTTTTTTATTTGAATTTGATCATGCAGTCTGGTGAACTTTTTTATAATTATGAAATCCAAGTTATGCATTTTGACAACTTATTCATTTTGAAAGAGAATTGATATTTTTCTAATGTTTTTTAATGGGAAATGTCTGACTTTGAGTTTCTCTCAAAAAGGTATTTATTCGAATTAGTTTTAAATAACGATTTGGGGATAAAATAATTTTTTAATTAAACTTATTTCAGTAGTAGTCAGGAGGGTTTGGGAAACATGTTTTTTTTTTAAACTTAAATTGTGTGTGCTATCTATACCAAAACACTTTTATTTTGAGTAAGATTTTAGTTGGAGTAATTTTCTTCTTAGCTTTTTCTTTCTTTCTTTTTTTTTAAAAAAAAATATCTCTTAAAATCAAGGATTATAGCTTCAATAACATACTTTGGAAACTTTTCTTACCACTCAATATTTATTTTAACGAAAAATAATATTCTTTGAACTGTGTGTGATCACAGAAATGAGATTAAAAACTTTTTAAAAATGAGCACTATAATTTCCGTTTAATTTTAATTGCAATAATTGCACAGTATTTTTTAAATAGAGTTTTCAGAATAGGTAAACTTTTCTATTTATAATTTATTCTATTTTTATAATTAGTCGATAAGCTTCTTTTATCATTTTTTTTTATCTAAGAGTTCCGTATTTTAATATAAAAAATAAATCTGTAGTAAATATTACCTTTCTTATGCAATTTCTAAGGCAACAACTTTCGTTCTTTTAAACTTTGACACTTCATTAAATTATGATTCAATAAATGTCATTTAAATGAAAATAAAATTTTTTATTTGTTTCTTATTTCTCAAGAAGCATATCTTTTATTAAATATAAATGTTTTTCAAATGATTTTCAAATTTTTTAGCTGTAATGATGATTAAAAGTCCACAGGTAAATTCGACGTCAGAATTCTTTTAATTAAGACATAGAAAAGGAAATTTATAAAAACGTGATGTAATACATAGCATTCTTTTGGAAAACTCTGAAAGAGCATTGCTTTGAGGTA
Source organism: Trichonephila clavata (assembly GCA_019973975.1). Lineage (NCBI taxonomy): Eukaryota > Metazoa > Arthropoda > Arachnida > Araneae > Nephilidae > Trichonephila > Trichonephila clavata. Next base: position 36,628 of record BMAO01012986.1, read on the forward strand.
CGTCCTTAATTAGTAATTAGTGAATCTGAAAGTTAATTTGACTTTTTCACCAAGTATCTTTCTCTTAAATTTAAATTGTGGTGCATTTGAAAGGTAATATTCTTCTCTAATGAAAAGATTGTAAAATTCAATTGAGAATTTCAATTCCTAAAGTTACGTTAAAGTCTTACACACAATTGTTTCTTCTTGATCTATGCTTAGTTTTTTAAAGCTACTGGGAGTATTTTTAAACTCTTTACTCTTAAAAAGTTATTCTCATCAAGAATATTCGAATCCACCTTGTAAAAAAAAGCTATATTTAAAATTTATTATGTATTAAGGTTTAACAAGTAACTATTAATTCAGTAGCAAAAATTATTAAAAAAATAAAACATAGAATTAGGAATTATCACTCAATTGATTATTACCAACAGTTTTTCGTTTCGGATGATACGTACCAAATCATCCACCAAAATGAATAAAATGTGGGGAGGAAGTTTTGTTTCTTCTTCTTCACCATTTGTTGAAAGCAAAGCTAATATGAATGTTGCCATAAATAAAAACATGGCTGATGAATCCATGTCAAATCTCAGAAAGTCTAGAACAAAAATAAGGACATTAGTTTAACTAAATTTCTATTCATAATTAAAATTTTGAGCTTTTTATTATGGTTATTTAAAAAAATAGAACACACAAACTTGTACCTTCAGTATATTTTTAGGAGTCTTTGTATACACTTTCTGTTACATACCGACTTGAATAGGAAGACAAATAAAATTCCTTGTATATTGAGACTTTTTTAAAAATCTCAATACACAAGATCATGCTTTGTGAAGAAAATAGATAAACGAAAAGAAGAATAAAACGAATGAAATATTTGATTATAGATTCCTTCATAGAATTTAAATTTAAATTACTCTTGAATAAAGATTTATTCCGGTGATTTTTATTATAGCATGTATACTTTTGATTAAGTGAAAGAAAAGATTTTGACCATTGAGAGGAAAATAAAACACAATTACTTATAAGCTATATATTATTATTATTTTTTTATCTTTGTTACTGTAAAACAAGTTTTTAAAAAAGTTTTCAGATCGCAAACATTATAATTATTTCAATGCTTATTTATTGTTAAGAGTTTTCAACTTTTAAAGTTTCAAAATTCATATATATAGTAAGCATTTTTTTTGACTCAGAAATAGCTGATTTTGAAGCTATGGAGAGCATTTTTAAACTTGAACCTTAAGCAATGAGTAAAAGCTCATTTAGCCCCAGAAAAGGCTCGTAACACAGTTTGTAGACTTTGATAAGTAAGCAGTTTTAGGAATGTTTGCTTATGGAGAATTCAAACTGCCATTATTGAAATGTGATAGAAGGAACTGGATAGCTCATGTGACTCGAATGCATGATGAAAACACAATAAAAAAGGTATTGCTTTTTAGATCTACTGGAACCAAAACGTGGGGAAGACCGTAATTGAGATTGGCTAATTTGGTAAAATCTGATTTGATTCTGAAAAGATCTGGAGATCACACACACACAAAGATCAGTCAGTAGTCGTTATGGAGAAATCTTCAGAGGAAGCACTAGTTCATAACTGGGCTGTTTAGCCATTTATGAGGATGAGTTGATAGGAGTTTTTGAAAGAACATAAAAACGTTTTCAAGATAAACTTAAAAAAAAATCACTTATGTAAAAATGTTGACAACAATTAGCATCTGATAAAAGGTCTTCCACTTAAACATGATTCTTTTCATTAAGATGCTACGTTGGTCCTGCGTTATAAACTCGAAAAAAATAATTTGATTAAGATTATGTGTTAAATGCATACAATGCAGTCTGTAAGAAGAACTAAATCATGTTTAAAACAAAAACTATTTTAATTCGGCAACATTTATATGAAGAATATATTAACAATCACAAAAAAGAGAAGTCTGAAAGTTACGTTTGGACACAATGGGATGACCCTGAGCGGTGTTTTAACTATTTGTATCTTGAATTGTTCTGAATGTGTGTTTGTGTGCATGATTTGTATTTGCATTGTTCTGAAAGATTTTTATTTCTCTTCATTTTTGCACTTAAAAAAGCCTTGTTGTTTCACATTATGACTTAAAGTCATACATTAACTTTGATGATTTTGTCTTATTAACGACTTGAAGTTTGATTTTATTACATGACAGTGTGACTAATTAAAATGTTAAGCGAAATATAATAAAAAGAATGTAAACTTAAGTCTCAGAGTTACACAGCACTTAATGACGGTGAACTTCATAATTATGAGTTGTAGTGAACTAGCATCTAAAACATCTCTGTAATATTTACAGTTTTGTAAAACTTTCACACATCATGGTAAGTTCTATAAGATGGTTATAGATTCAAATGTATCAGCTCTCAATTCTAAGGGAAAGCCTCGACAGAACTTGCATTTAAGTCAACGGCTCTTGAGCAATATGTTGGTTGCATCAGTAGCTATACTGTGATAGATTTTTATGTATGAAATGTATATCGAAATAGTATTAAATTCATTACAATATAAATAAGTTCATAAAAAGGAATTGTTTCAATCTTTTTATTGTATGAATTTTTAATAGCATTTTTCTTTTGCAATATTTTAGCAAAGAAATTAAATGAAAAAACTGGTTTGATTTTTTTTATTATTAGAAATTCATAATACATTAAACTAGAAAAGCTACGTAAAACAATAGTGTGAATAAATGACAATACCGGCTGAAGTTCTTTGAATAAAACATTTTCAGAAATTTCATTGAGAAAAAATTGTTCCTTTTTTTATTTAGTATTTAAATATTTATTGGGCGGCTGTGTATTCAAAATTTAAAATATTTTTGTATTTACAAGCATATACAATATGCATTTGAGGGTTTGTTAAAAAAGAAAATAGTTGTATGCTCTTTGAATGCAGGTCGTATGTCTTACGCTAAAAACAATGATATTTGAGTTAAGGCTTGTAATAGGGTTAGCAAAAGTTGGTAAATAAAATAAATGGAAACTTTAATTTATATTTGATTGTTCAAACAAGCACATAATATAAAGACGTTTCAAGGAAATGTAAATATTTTGAGTACACATAAAGAATAAGTTGTCTCAATCAATAATGTAATTTTAACTTGTGTTGCTGAAAGAGTTATTTATTTAATCCTCATTTTTTTGAGTAAGAAAAACAATTTAAGAGATGTATTTATTTTTCTTCATTATTATTAAGAATAAAAATACTTAAACAAATAGGAAACAATTATTTTTTTAGATTTATTAATAAATAATTTATGTTAAAAATGAGCAAACTTTAGAATTTAATATATATTCTTGAATGTTATTTAAAAATATCATTCAAAGCAAGTACCTAAAACAAACAATGACGTCATTCGTTCCATTTTTTCTTGAAAATAAACAAGATAAAAATTAATTTCTTTCTTTAGTAGATAAAAAGAGAGGCAGAAAGAGAAGTCCAAAATAGTCGATAGCTCTTTTGTATTTCGGCACTCCGTTTTTGAGGTTAAATGTATTTGAATTCTTATTACACTCGATGAAGAATGAATAATGCTTAAAATATCACGAAATATATAAAATCTCTACTTATTTAATTGGAACAAAAATTAACAAGAATGTTAAGATGCATGAAACCAAATAAGTTACTAAGTTTTCAATGATTATTAGTTTTATATGAGAAATCTAGATAAATTGATAAACGTTTTGAAGATGTAATTTTTCTACATTAGAAAGTGGAATTGTTTTTTTTGAGTCTGGGAGACTGAAAAATTATTCAGTTTATATGTATTCCAATGCTATTGGTTTTCGCTCCATCTATAGTATTCAAAAAATTTTAACCATTCGAGATAGAATCAACGTATCGTTCAATTAAATATGGATTGGATCATTTAAATGTGTGGCTATAATTTCAGAACCTTTGGAGAACCAAAAGTATATGAGCAAACGCTAGTATTAAAAGAAATAGTGAATAAACGAATTTAATTAATAATATGCTTTGTACTAGGGATGCATCGTAAAATTTTACTACAGCATTTGTCAAATAACTGCTGGAATATAATATGTTACTATAAATATTGAGAATGTATTTATTGCTCCAAGGGCTTTGATTAAAATTTAACTACTGATATATTTGCAGTTGCCTTTTATGACTGATCTGAATATCAAATTTAAAAAATGAACAATGGGAAAGTTTAATATCATTCTTGAAAGACCTAAAAGAAGATGGTTACAAGATTTTAATACGTATTCCTTGTCACCCATAGAAAACTACCGAAAACAACAAGTACCTTTATCTCAATTCATCTCCAGAAATTCTAAAGTTCCTACATCATATAAAACGAAAAATAATGCTTTTAATCTATTATTTAAAATTATTGCAGTTCTTGGAATTCCAATAGCTCCTGTCAGGAAAAAATCAAATAATCTATTCATTAACAATGCACTCAAAATATGGTGTTTCTTTGCATTAATAATGAAGGCATTTGCCCGTATTCTTAGTTTTTCCAATATTTATAAAATGCTACCTGGTTATGCTAGTCTTTTTGCTTTTTATTTCTTTAATACTTTCAGCTACATTACTACTTTGACATTTATTGTAAATAGCAGAAAAATCTACTTGGCAATTAAAAGAGTTACCGATCTTTCTAAAGACATCAACCCAGGAATCTACATTGAAAGCAAGAGTATTCTGTATGAAGTTTTACTCCTGATTGGGTCTTCTTTGTTTTCTTTCTGCCTTCTCGTAATTTTTTTCTTTTACCAAGAGTGGGACAGATATCTGAAGATTATTAATGCTCCTTTTGCTATCGACCAACTCACATACGCTTGGATTGTCGTCTTTGCAATCGTTTTCGTCCATACTTGGAGTTACGCTATAAATTTTGCTTCGGTTTTACTTTGCTCCAATTCCTTTCTCGCAGCAGGGAATCTGCTCAAAATATATTCAAAGACTATTCTAATTTTGCAAAGTATATATATATATATATATATATATATATATATATATATATATATATATATATATATATAAGGACCCTCATCCTATTATCTGCAGCTTAAGATTGTTTCAGGAAATTTCCCTAAGTGTACGAAACATTGACAGGTCTCTTAGTTCTAATACCTTCTTCCTTTTTGGTACTTTAGTAGGGAACTTCTTTGCATCTATGAGCGTCATGTACTCTGAATACAGCAGTTTTCACACTCTTGTGACAAGGTTCTACGGGATATTTACTCTGATTGGAGGTGTAATGGCTCTTCTAGTGCTCACTATATCTGGTAATGCTGTACCAGCAGGATTGCAACAGTTGAGAGAAGCACTTCTTCAGTGTTCTGGAAGGATGGCTGGAGGAGCACCGCACGTGATACAATCTTTCACTCTACTGTCCGACAGCATTCGTGATTCGAATCTGGCTATAACAGGTTGTGGTATGTTTACTATAAATAAGGCTCTAATGCTCACTGTTGGAGGAATGGTGATCACGTATAGTTTTCTCCTCTTTGAACTGAGTGGACAGCCTATAAAGAAATGAGACAAGCAAAATTGCTTGTTTTCAAGAAACTTAACGGCTTTTATCATTCATTTTTTTCGTGTTATGCATATCAATGAAATTATTTCAATAAAAAACTACAGGGTGCGGCGAAAAAACCCGAACAAACAATTTTTTAAACAACTTTATGAAAAATTAAGAAATTAACAAAATATAACAAATAATAATATATATAATAAGAGTACACTCGTAATAATAAATAAATTTAATTAATTTCAAAGTGACCACCGTTTGCAGCAATGCAGAGGCTCAAACGCTTGCACAGATTTTCAACAATGAGCCTCAAGTCTTTTACCTTTAATCTATCCCATTCCCGCAGAAACAATTGCTTTAGAGAGTCAAAAGTTTTGTATGGTTTAGTGCAGTCTCTGGACTCGAAAATGGAGCATATACTGTAATACATGAGATTGAGATCCGGCGAGTAGGGTAACTATTCTTCACATGATATCATGTCTAGAAAATTTGCCTTGCACCACTCTTGTGTCTGTTTGGCCTTGTGAGCTGGTGCAGAGTCTTAGTGAAACGTCCACTTTGCATTTCCGAAATGCTTTTGGGCCCACGTAAGTACAACAGCTTCAAGAATGTCCCTCTGGTACACTTTTTGATTGATTTTAACACCCTCTTCCACAAAAATCAAAGGAGTTTTACCACTTGCGCAAATTCCACCCCAGACCATGACCGACTTTGGATATTGGCGATATTCAACAATTTCCGAATGCTTGGAGCGTCCACAGACCAGATTCAATCGTTTTGGGAGTTATGAACTTGTTGAACCGCAAATAGCTTCTCATTAGTGAAAGGGAATCTCTCCCATCGCTGACTTGCGGCCCGTCTCAAAAGTTTTCGGCATCTTTGGAGCTGTACGAGCTTGTTTCTTTCATTGAGGAGCTGAAATTTTCGCAACTTGTAAGGCTTCAGTCCAAGCTCCGTTTTTGCAATTCGTCTCACCCATCTGACACATATTCTCATGTCACGAGCGATTTTCTCATGGAAACCATCGGATTCCTCTGGATTCGCTTTTCGATGGCCTTACGAATAATTGAAGTGTTTATAGTGTTTTTTCGCCCACTTCCTGGAAGTCGACCATTATTGCCAAGCTCTTTGAAACGGCAAATTGCCTCAAACACTGTTTGCCGAGGTACAATAAGCAAATGAACGACTTCACACGTTCTCGAGGGGAAAAAATCATGAGGATGAATACCAGAGCATATTTTGAGTATTTTATTTATACGTTATATTATATGTTATTTATGTAATTTATTATTTATTTATGTTACATATATCTGTATTTATACATACATATATACATGTGTGTGCTGTATGTGTATGACTGTGGAATTTTTAATAATATTGTTAATAAACTATTGAATATAACAAAGTTAAACTTTTTTATTTTAATTTAAAAAAAAGGAAAAATTATATTAAAGAATTGATTGCCCTTCACATAAAAAAATTATACTTTGCACAGTAATTAAAGTTAATTTGTACGAACAATGAAACAAAAAAAATCGGCAACAATCAATTTCGTTAGATTAATAATGAGATGAAACAAGTAACATAACATTATAATAAAATGACTAAAAAAAATATATAAATTTTATAATTCGAAATACAGATTTACTATAATGACCAAGGATGTGGAATACACTAAACATTTTCAGTTATCTATTTAAAGAACACATTTACTTAGAGTTACAAACTTTTTTAAGTAAAAAAATTGTATGAAAAACCTCAGTAAGTTGTAATATAAATTTCGTCTCCTAAATTTGTATATTTCTTTGCATTCACATAAGTACGTGAATCTTTAAATTGTACTTAACAACTGGTCATAAGATAATTAAGTCTTGCCCTCTGTGTTTTTTTTTAATTTCTAAAATAATTTTCAGGTTAGTAGAGTTATGTGTGCATTCATAAATACATATAATATATATATATATATATATATATATACTATAATAATGTCCTCTTTTTGCTCCATTGATGATTTACAGTAAAACTTATTCAATGTATAGTACACACACACGCGCTATATTTGAAATAATTCTTTGTAAAACTGAATGAAAATATAAATTTCTAAAGGCTTATTAATTGTAGTGGTTTATAAAATAAGACTGTTGCTTTGAAAAACCTTTCATATCTTTCTTTTCACAAAAATACACAAATAAAGCATTTTTAAGAAAAAATTTTCTTGTTAAAGTGTTATATAATTAATGTTATTTGATGTATATATATATATATTACATAAATACACACACAGGTATACATGCATAAAGTTTTAATTCAAGTCACTATAGCTATCTATCTTACAGTAATTACATCAAGAAATAAGTACAGCAAAATAATAATAAAACAAAATAAGATGATAGCCACAGTAGAATTAATTTGGTAATAAGGAATAATAAGATAATATAAGAAATAATAAGATAATATAAGGAATAACTAAGCAAATGCTTAGACCAGGGGTGTCAAACTTGCGGCCTGCGGGCCACATGCGGCCCATAACGAATATTTTTGGGGCCCGGCCGATATATCGGAACACAATAACATATAATAAAATAAAGAAAAATTCTCTTGAAATTGGAAAGATAATTGCAGAGAAGACATGCCAAGTATCTGGACGTAAACATGAAATTTTTTGTCCTTTTATATATGTTTATTGTAATGTATTACTCGAAGTAAAACTACGGTTTTATTAATTTGATTGAATGAAATAAACCTACGTTTCTATTAAATATCGATTTTTTTTGCGGCATACTTTAAGTTAAAACCTTTAAACCTTGTTTGTTTGGCCCAAGTCATACTTATTTCTAGTTGTTAGTTATATGTTACTAACACACACACACACACAATTTTAATTATTAAATAAATTTATGTAATTAAAAAATTTTCTATCTTATAATTTTGTAAATAAAATTCATTTTGAACTTACCAAATACAGAACTCGATACTTTACTCATACTCCATGTGTAGACTGTTGAAGAATTTCATTATTTCTCTTATACGTACATCACTCTCATGTTTTATGCCTTTCAATTTCTAACCATTTTGGCCTCAGAAAAATTTCGGACATTTTTCAGTTGCTGTATGTTATGACCGATGAGAAACCTTTTTCTCAATCATTAAAACAGAATAATATGCAATTATTCCACGATTATTCAACATTCTTTGAATGACCACGTGAGTAAAAGATTTGGTGCGCGGAGCGAGTCTTTTTCTCTCTATTTTTTTATGACGGCCTTGTAAAAGCTGGTATTCATGCTTCGAGATGTCGTAATTTCTTAGAAGACAATACAAAAATTTAGCTGTGCGCTTATTCTTGCTGTGAGCAGAACAAATGATAAAAATATTTATGTTGACAAGAGACTTTTATTGTTTTGTATCAAGTGCGAGATCATCTTCTACACGTACTATTCAGCTGTGTGTGTCATATATCAATTAGAGCTATATATGGATAAAGTGATGGATATTATATAGTACCTGTGATTTTTTTCTGAAATAATTCATTTAGATTAGAAATGCTGTATGATTTAAGAAGAAAAGGAAATTCTTTGACCTTTTGCTTTCGGTTCTGTGGTCGAGGCTTTAGCATACGAACTATTTTATTTAATGTAAGCTATATTGAAGAAGATCAAACCATCTTTTATGTAATATTTTTCTCTACTCTATTTTTTCTAATGTTATCGGTGACAAAATATAGAAATAAATGACGCATATAGACACCATTACTTACATAATTCTCTTTATTATAAAAAGAATTATCTTATAACAAATAAGTAATATTAAAACAGCTTAATTTTTAAAAAAAATAGCATTACTTTAATGTGTTTTATATTTCGATGTAGAGTTATTTCCTTACATATTTTAACTCATCCAATTTTAAAATTTATTTATTTTAATCACTTGAAGAATTCTTAATGCACTTTTAAAGTTCGTATTTGTTGAAAAAAATAATTTTCAATATATATTCCATCAGTACAGAGAAAAATGTAATCTTTTCGGAATTCAAATATTTAAATAAGGTCTATAAGAAATTTAAAATTATTTCCTCTCTTAGCTCGAAGAAAAAAATATGCCTTAAAAGAAAATATAAAAGTTATTTTTTTAAAAAACTATGATTTATAATAAATATAAAAGTGTAGGTCTCAATGAGGTATCTCAGTATTTGAAAATATTTCTATATATAGAATGCTAATTTTTTTCTCAATTGTATATATTGCTCTAATGTATCTTATGAATCTGAAATCTGGTGGAAGGAAGAAATGATACTTGATCTGGCATTTCATTCTCAAAATTTCGAAATTACCAGCATGACGGCCGAGAATACATTAGTTCAAAAACAGAGAAACATAGGGCTTCTTAATAAATTTTTCAGGAAAAATTCTCTTTGTTTTATTAATATATTTTAATTTTTGATCTACGGAAGAGCATCGTTTATCCGAATCAATTGGACCGTACACTGTTCAGATAACCGAAAATTGAATGCGACCGGACACTATACGAATATTGAAAATCATCACATGCGGGAAACGTGCTTGAAAAAAAACGCAAAATAGGTGTAAAATGTTGTAATTTTACCTTTATTGTGGAAAATAATCAATTATTTTTCCCTGTACCATTGTACACCTTCGTTTTTCGCTGCAAGGTCTCTGATTCTCTTGAGCAGCAGTAGTTGAGTAGGACAGCACTCTGTTGTTCGTACCACTCCATAGCTATCTTTAACGCAGGAAACGCTTCAGCCTTTGATGGACCTTGCTACTTTCGTCGTTGTTGTTGTCCTCGTCTTCATCCGTTTCATCGTCGACAGGGTCGGATTCTTCTTGCACGAAAGTTACAATCACAGCACCATTTAGTATTTGGAATCCACAGTCTTCTCCCTTCGCGAAATGGTTCAATGTTTCAAGTTTTGTCTCTATGTTCACGATATTGAGCTTTCGTTTTGAATTCGAAGCCATAGCAGTTCAAAACTCAACAAAAGAGCAGGTATACACCCCCTCACTTGGAAACGAACTGACCTAATATTCCGTGCAGATGTTTACCAAATCGCACAACTGAAATTCCCAAAATATCCCTCGCCTTGGGTTTTCCCGTCACTTTTGGTCTCACGTGAAACAATCGTTGAGCATTGCACTGTTCGAAAACATACATGCAGTTGACAAAAAAAAACTGGTTCGGATATTTGACGCTCCGGATAATAAACGTTCGGATAACGACACTCTACTATATTTTTGATATTATTAAGTCACCTAATAGTCATCTACAATCAATCATTTTTATGTAATATTTGAGTTAAAGGAGGGAATCTCTTTAAATTTCTACTCATTAGTCATATAACAGTTGCGATATAATTAAAAGGGGTGGCAACATTTTTATTTTCTTAAAATTTAAAGAACTGAGGAGTATTAAAATCAATAAGAATGTAACAGAAATAAATAAAATAAATACTGCTGAAAGTTCACTGATGTCCAAAAGTGGAGACTGTTGAAATGAAAGGGTTAAATGAAACAGAGAAAACTAGAATTGTGTAAATCAGATTTACTCATATTAGCCAATGACTGTATGAATGCAAAACCTTTTTCAGTGACGCACTAAAAAGACGAGAGGAACTATAGGGGATGCATCAAGTAAAAGGAAAATATATACTGGAAATTCTTGCTGGTTGTGTAATCAATGGGCTCTTCCATATTACAATTGTTTTAAAAGTATTGATTATAGTTCAAAGAAGACGATTCAATTTATTTTTAAAAGACATGTTAGAAGGCCTGTTTGAAAGGTTAGAAATAGGAGGATAACAGACAAAAGTATAGTATCGTAAATGTTGTGAAGTGCGTAATTTCCAAATTGTAGAAATGGGAAAAATGTTCATAGACAAGTTGCAACAATTCTACCAAGTTTGGTAACAGGTAGAACATGACCGATTTCTCCTCGTAACTGCTTGAAGTAACCAGATGATATGTGCCAGACAGCTGTCTTCGAAATCTATCTTAACTACATAAATAATGATTTCCAGGAAATTTACAGAAGCTTCAGCGTGGAGTGGCTTGTAGGCTAGAAATCCAGTTGGCATTACCTTCTTAAAGAGAATTCGTCTGCGATGGAGTTGAGAAAACACCAAAACTTGACAGACAATCAGTCAACTGAGAAAAGTGACGCTCTTCGATGAATTGCAATTCAATTTACAAAGTCCTTCTCACAGCATAATTTAGACAGAATGTGGAACACACATTACCACCCTCATAACATCACAGAATGGAATTAGTATGGCAGGGGAGTCGTTTAAATGTTGTCAGGCATAATGTTTGCTAAGTGAATTACTCTGTATGTTTTCGGAGAAGGTAATGTTAATGGAACAAGACAGAGATGGACAGAGGACATAAATGACGTAATGGAACCTCTTTTTTATCTTTGCCGAGGTGATAATGGTCCACAATCCTCCTTCATGGACGAAAACGGGACATCACATTGCTTTCAACTCGAAAAAGAATAATATGAAAGTGAGGATATCAAATGTATACAATGATCAGCAAAATCGTCCTACTTAAATGCATTTATACATGTTTGGACTATGCTTGAACGAAAGGTTGCTGGGTTCAAAACCTTTCTGCTACTGGAGTAGCAGAATTCGTCATCGTAATTTATAGTCTTATCCATGGCATGAAATACCACTGCAATGTTTGTATTGTAGGAAGAGGTGACCGAACGTCCTACTACTCGATCTTTAATTTTTTTTTTCTTTTAGCATAAACGGATTTCTTACGTTTCATCCATTTTGTGTCATTTGCATAAATCAAACAATACATTTGTTTTTATGCATTTTTCAACGGTTCATTTTAGTTTTATTTTAGATTTCTAAGATGCTAAATATCAGTAATCATTATTTGTGACGCTTAGACATTAGTGTACCTTTTGTGATGGATCTATACGCGTCCTCACACTAATCCTCTTGGGTATTCTTTGGGGCTAGAAAAATTCATCAATCTTCTCCTAAGAAGAAGACGTGATATGCAAATTAAGATTATTATATATAGTTCTAGTTCACTAGTTAAAGGAGTTAGTGAACTAGAAAGTTAAGAAGGATAGATAATAGAAAGTTAGCAGGTTAGTAACTAAAGGTGACAAGAGACATACAAGGTGAAGATTGCCGTAAAATGTTAGAAAAGCCTTGTAAAAGATTAAAGACGGAAGTTGTTATTGATAAATTAAATTGATTAGAAGACTGCCTAAGTTCAGGTATTGTCATCTTCATATTACATTTGCTATTTAAAGTATTTAAAAAGTTAAGCGGCCATAAGTTACATATATCCACGTCAAGTAATATTGAGAGTAGAGGAACTATTGTAAGTAGTTTATTAAATGTATTCTCCCAAAACGCGACTCTCGTCCCTTCCCTCTGTTGACTGACTGGATCATCCTATTTATAGTGTTACTTGAATTGTGTTGAGTCGATTAAAGTGCTAAATAAAACAATTGGATATTATCATGTCGAATAATCTTTCCCTTCCTTCCACACCTTTAGCTGGGTCACAGGGTAGACGTGAAGTAGGTTTATTATACTTTTACTAAATGCTGTATTATGAAGCTACGTTATATTACATATTATCTAATATGCGCATTTCTAGCAAATAAAAGTGCCATAATCCTACATTACTCATATTTAATGAATTTTAATTATTCTTTTTTGTTACAAAACACTATTTAATCAGTTTGATTAAACAGCTTTTTTATTTTATTAATTCATAATTTTCTCGATTGTTGGAGTACTACGATTCTAATTATGCTGCAAGCTAAAAAGTGTCACGTTGTTTATTAGTAGATAATGAGTTTTTTTTTTTTTTTTTTTGCAATAAGAAATTAAAATTTTGCAGCCCTTTTTGAACACAACTAAACTAACATCTTATTGTGAAAAATCATAGAAAATAGCATTAAAAATAACAATCTCAAGAAACTATCTTTTCAATTTTGAATTTTTAAAGTTCATTAAATTTTACAATATGTGCAAATTGAGAATAAAATTTAACTGTTGATGATGGGAAGAATTTATTTACATTGGAATAATAATAAATAACCCACCCGAGAGAGAATATATACATTCATACTCTTGAATGTAAATATTCAAGAACTTACAAGGATCAATACTTAAACTTAAAGTGTAATTAAAAATTCAGTGTTATTTGAGCAGTTAAAGAGAGGCACTGATGTTTATGATGTATAAATCAATTAAATACTAGACATTTCCTTAAAATATTCTCATCAATGAAGACAAGGCACACTGACGTGAACAAATTTAGGACACAGCTGACAAATTAGTGTATATAGACTGAATCAAAAGATCAATAGGAGGCCGACTAGGATTTGGTACAGTAGCGCATGCGTGCTCCGGAAGGACATAAAAAAACTGTTCTAGCGGAATCACAGGTCGCGTGTGTATTAAATGGAAGAGAAACTTTATGAGATGTATAAAATGGAATTTTCACTTGAGGAATTCTTCGAAAACTGTATCAACCTATTCAACTTGATAATTCTTTCTAGCTGTTGCTTAGTGACTCATTATTTTTTAAATTTAGAAAAAGGAAAAATATTAAAAAATATATCTTTGTATATGATGTAACTGATGTACTCAAAACATATTTAAAGCACGTAAATTTGGGATTTTTTAAAAAAATATTTCTTAAACATATAAGTCTTATTTAAGATAGCTAAGAAGAAAAAGGTTGCTTTTAAGCTGAGAGTTAATGACTTTATTTTTCTATAGATTTCATATACACTTATCAAAAAAAAAAAAAAAATAGCACACATTGGATTAATTGTTTAATAGCTTCCCACTACGAAGCTGCACGAGAGCTATTAGTGGTGAGTCTCGCAATTTTGAACTACACTGGTGTCCAAAAGTTAAGCATAATTGATAATTATGTGAATAAAAAAGGAACTGTAAATCAGAATGGTGGGAAACGTGATATGCGAGTGTAAAATGATTATAAAATAAGGAAGCAAATCAAAAGAATGATAATAATTAATTTTATTATCCAAAGTAGCAGTTTGAAAGAAAACTGAGCATAGCAAGGATTCACACTTTAAAGAAAAAATGAAAGAAAACATTAAATAAAATACTGATGCTGCAGTTTAATAAGGCGTGTGGTCACCTCTGACAGCCAGGCACGCTGCACAGCGATTTACCATACTTGCTATGAAATGATGAATGAGTTGTGGGCTCAAACGGTTCCAAGCTTCTTGGAGAGTTCTCTTCAGATCTGTAACGGAGCTTGGTGGGTGCGAAAGGGCTGCAATTTGCCTCCTGAGCATATCTTATACATGCTCGATAGGATTTAAATCAGGAGAGTTTGCAGGCCACGACATGCGCTGGATGTTTACCGTTTCAAGGATGTCATCAATCAGCACCGCTCGGTGACATGGCGCATTATCATCCATGAATATGAAGTCAGGACCGACAGCACCTCGAAACAAGTGAACATAAGGCTCAAGAACTTCGTCTCTGTATCTTTGACCAGTCACAGACCCCGTGTCAAAGAAATGGAGGTCTGTGCGGCCGTCCATCATGATGCCTGCCCATACCATTACTCCCCTTGATGGAAAATGATGTCTTTCCGTTATGTTTCTTGTTTCAAAATGTGTTCCACGTTCTCTCCATATCGTTACCCGCCCATAATCACTACTCAGACTAAACCAGGAACTCTTGACTGAAAATCTCATTGGCCCACTCTCCCACACTCCAATGTTGATGTTTCAAACTCCAGTTCAAACGAGCGCGTTTATGCGCAGACGTGATAGGAATACAAACTGCTGGTCTTCTGGCATACAGGCCAGCATGATTGAGTCTCCTGTAAACAGCTTGTCTCGAAATTCGTATTCCTGTGGCGGCTGTAAGCGCCGAACCCAATGCTCTGGCAGTACTTCCCCTCTGACGTCGCGCACTTATTACCAGATATCGGTCTTGGCGAGGGGTTGTGACTCTTGGTTGGCCTGATACTGGTTGTCGGGTAACATCTCCCGTTCTTTGAAACCTCTGCCAGTCTTGAGATCACCGACTGGTCTACATTCAGAATTCGAGACACTTTGGTTTGTGATCGTGAGGATTCCAGCATTCCAAAGATTATTCCTTTCGTAAACATTTCCAATTGGCGTATTTGTGTCATCATTCACCTTGTTTGATGGTTAACAGCGTTCCTTTACACAGCAGTTGCATGAAACTTGTCTGAACTGCCTATGCTGCGTGAATCGGTTTCTCCGCGTTCCGACATGCGCCGATGTTTCGCGCAGGACGTAGTCGACTGAAAAGTTTTGCATAAACCCAATGTTTCTTCTTCCCCCAATTAATATCCGCAAGAAGTTTGGAATAATTTTACGAATATTTACTCGATGTTTTTCGCATTTTACGATTTATGCTTAACTTTTGGACACCAATGTACAGTCGAATGATATGGACGACAGCTGAACTGGTACCCAACTCTTCAAATTTCTGTACCACGACACGTCAGGACTTTGAACCTTGCTGATTTAATGTGCATCATATCCTCTACACGGAGGGTTACACCATTCAGAATAATTTCTGAAATTCGGTAAATTAAATAACAAATGAGTACCAGCTTAAAAACTGATGCTCAATGTGTCCTAAAGAAAGAGAAAGAAGTGAACAGATAAAGGAACAAGGGACAGAGTGTTGAAACAGTGAACTCTATTGAACTAACTCTTCCTCAGGCACACCAGGTTACTTTGGAAACTGTTGAAGATGATCGCTCAGGAAGAGTATCTCTCAACCTTTGATTTGGGTAGCATATTTTAAAGAGTGTCTGATCTATAGAACTATTTGGCTTGCAAGTGCGTTTAAATTTAAGAGTGGCTTCAATGGGAGAGACCATTTTGTTGTTGTTTTCAAAATATTTATTTTTGTCATTTCATTAGACTTGTGTTATATTTTAATATTGAATAATGAAGAAATTAAAATGTTTTAATTTTCTTGGTTTTATATATATAAGGAGGATTATCTCCAAATTTCAGAAACATTTCTCCTTGATTATAAAATTTCTTACTTATGCTTTTTACGCAATTGTCAATAAATATTCCTCTTTATTTAGTCCTTCCTCATTCTACCTATTATTAAGTATATATAGCAACGTATGCCTATATATATACGTATGATATACATAATAGATGACAAAGATAAATCTTGGATTTTGAGGAAAAAGCTTTAGTTCTGGCAGGAAGCAATTAATTTTTCTTCTGCAGACTAGTTAAAATATTAACAGTTGATGCTAGCTACTTGATACAAATGTTGCGGAAATCAAGTAGATTAAGGATTAACAGTATATTAAAAATTTTACCTAAATAATTACTAAATCACATAGTTCGATAAATAATGCTCAGTTATATAATTCAGTATTTTTGTTGATTACCCAAAGAAAGAGCAGCCTCATTTTAAACACTTCGTTCCTTTTATATTATTTTGGCAAGGTTCTTTATTTACGAAATTTCTCTTTTGATAACCTTATACTTCAATTAATATCATACATAGAGAGTTGTTCCTAGTTAGTTTTACTACAGTAATTTTTTTTTATTTTACACCTCGAATTAAACCAGGCATGATGCTCACTTGTTAATACTTTCGATCTATATCAAACACTGTACCTTGTATCGAACAAGCAATTAAAATAAAAACTTTATATTACTTTTAAGCTAAAAAAAACTTTTATCGCCTTATAATTTTTATTTTATTATAAGCGTAGTTAAAAAACCATCATGAATATAGGCACATTCTAAAAGTTAATTTTACAAATATATACAATTCTTTTACGTATAGCTTAATTTAAATAATTTATTTATTTATTAATTCTAGTGAATAAGTATTCATCCTTATAGATAATTGAAATGGATAAAGTTTCTCTTTATATGTTCCGAGTACATAAAAACAGTATAGTAAATGGGTACTCTGATACATAATGCATAACTAAATGAAGATTATGAGGACGCTGCTAATGCTGAACGAGTAAAAGATAATGGAAAAGAGAAAATCAAACATCTTGGAATACGAGTATATTGTTGAGAATATCAAATATGTTTAGCATTATACATTATTATTTTCCCCCTTAGGAAAATGAGAAACAATTTCTATTCCTATTATCTGAATATTATATTCGTTAACGTTGTAAAAGTCAAAAAATTGACTAGTTATTTTTTTCTCATTTTATAACTGAAGGCATAAAATATAAATAAAATAAATATAAAATGATTTTCTTATGATACAATGAAATAATTATTCCTCATTCCCCCGGTAATTGATTACTAATTTCCTTTAACATAATATTTTTTAAATCTTTTGTTAAATAGATTTCTTATTGAGATAAGCTTTTTTTGGCATACGCGTGTATTGAAGTAATCAAAATATTTAATAATTATAGATACAATAAAAGACTATACTACTCTGAACTTAGTATAGAGATTGCTAAAGCTTTATCTAGCTATGAATATTTAAAATTACTGTTAGAGAAGACATTATTTTTCACATTTAAATTAAAATTTTTATTGCTATTCTCCTAGCTTTTAATCCTACACTAGTACAATAATATTATGTTTCTTTTTAGTTTTCATTTTGTTTTATAGAATTATATTTAAAAATTTTGCCGTTATTTTATATTATGAAGACAATTTTAATACTAAAGATATTGTGTTGTTTTTATGTAGAAGTTAGCTTACTTTATTTTTGTATAGAGTAAATGGAGATGTATGAATGGGTATTGTATTTTGATTAATAGTTTCTAGACGATGTAAAATAAAGGTAAAATTGTAGAAAATTAACTAAAAATGCAGTTTTTAAAACTCATGTATTGTTCAATTATTCAGATTTTTTCAATGTTGTTTTTACTTTTTTTATTTTTCGTCCTTTTTTAGCGTATAGATAATTTATTTAAACTTATACGGGTACCAATGACAAAAATATAATTAATCATTCAAAAATGAATAAATGTATATTAATTGAATTCAATGCATTCAGATTAGTAGTGTCAAATAAAGCAATCGTGTCGTTTTCATGGTTCTAATTTTAAGCTGCACTTTTTTTTCTTCAAATTTTCATTTTTTCCCATCTTAGTTATCGTCAAAATCTTTTGAGTCCTTCAAGATCTGCGGTAATTTATTCACAAATTATTTATATAGAACATGTTCGAGAGAGTATCAGCCAAGTGCATAAAAACTTGTAAATTTTTTATCCAATATTATAAACGAGTTAAATGATTTGAAAATACAATGAACAAAAACAACATTTCTGAATTACTTTATTGAGGATTTTAAAGTAGATAATATGTAGTACATATTCTGTTGCAATAAACTTTATCCCCAAAGTTAAAAAAAGATAGGATTAGAATTGTTCAGCCTTTTAGAAATATAATGTATACAATTACGTGTGATGTTTAGATGTGGTAATGTATTTTGATTTGTATAAAATTCTAATCTTTCCTTCTCATTTTGGAATGTAAACTCTTTGTACGAATTATGAAGGTAATAAAAGGATTAACAATAATCGATTTATTGCTTATATTATAAATTGTAGTGATATTTTGATTGTTAATAATCACTAAAACTTTTTAAAAAATTATTTTAAACTAATTTCAAAAGTACTACGCTCAAAAACACAATTATATTGTTTCAAACATGAAATTTGTTGAATAATGAAGGCAATACAGAATAATACCGAACTCAGAAATGCAACAAGAAACATTTCACACGTTAATTACATAATTCAGTTTAATTCTGAATAATGATATAATTCATGTAATTCAGAACATTATTTTCACAGGAATGAAACTTTGTTGTTACTGAAAACGTTATTCAATCATAATTAATTAGGTTTTTACTTTAATTCAACCCGAAAAACTTTGCATCTTTTTTATCGGGAATACATTATCAGGAACATAAAGAGGGTAATTGAAAAGTGAAACTAATTTTTCACTACTTGAATTTGCCGTTTAAAAGTAAAACTCTTTTAATAAATATATAAATATTTTTTAGAACGTCATTAAAAACAATTACATTTTCGCGTGTGTGAGATAATGTCATGAATAATGTATTACACGCATATAATTACAAAAGGAATAATAACAAGCCTTGAACACATTATTAAAAATGTAAACAATTATTTTAAGGAGTGCTTCGCCAAGGTACCCAAGCATATCCATGATATTTTGGGTTTGCTGCGGGATCCATTGGTAGGTTTCTCATAGGAGCGGCTTCGATTCTGTAGTGATTTAAAAGCTCTTCTAGTTTTTGAGCCATCTAAAACAAAAATAAATATACCTTTTTCATTTTAAACTGTCAAAAATTTGTAAAACTATTAATAGAAAGCATTGATTAAAAGATACTTAGACATTCAACTATAATTATTTATAAAATTATTTTTATAGTTGTTGTTACTAATACCACCTGTCTGACGTAGTCAGATCGATGCCCACGAAATTCATCATAGCATCGGACTAGATTGTACGCCTGTCGTTAGCCGTAGCTTTGAACACCATGCAGGTGACAATACGATTTGGCTCGGTTCCACCCCAGTTTTGAGGGAGAACACCCTGGGAGTGGTCAGGGGCCTCCCACCTCTCTTCCCCTCCCACCAACCTCACGAGAGGACTTGCAGCTCGACGGCTATTTAGAGTACCCTCATGCCGCGTAGGGGGGCACTATACATTTACAAACATCCATTCCTTCTCCGGGATTCAAACCCAGGCCCTACGGCACAGCAGTCAGCGTCGCTAACCACTATACCGAATGGGTGACATTTTTATAGTAAATAGTATAAATTCAAACAGTTGTATTTATTAAAATAGCCTTTAAATTTTAAGCAAGTTTTCGGGGGTAACTAATTTTTGAAGCCTCAGTCAAGAAAGTAATCAGTCAATCTTTTAATGATTCAATTAAGAACTTGACAATGTCCCTTCTATTTTTTACAAATGAGTGAATTGAACGAGAAATTTTTGAATGGACGATTCATCTGACGTCATAATCACAGGACAGTACGCTAACAAATAACCAAGTATTTCATTTTACTAAGTATTTTGGCGGCATTTTCGGATTTGTATCTACTATCATATAACAAAAGAAAATACTGTAGTGCATTAAATTGCCATAATGACTGTAGGATAAAAGGTTTTTTGGATTTCACTAAAGAATCCATTTTTAAATGTATGAATGTCCATTTATTGAATTACATACATATTGTAAAAATAATAATATGATTTATCAATACACTAGACAGTTCAAAAATACAATTTAAACTTGTAAAACAATTTTAAAAAGTTTACTTCTTGAAGTAACAGTAATCCTTTCTTCATTCGAAACTGTCATTCAAGATAGCATTTTTATATCCTTCTCTGTAATTTAAAATATTAGAAATTTACGTTTTATAGTTAAACATGGTAGTGCTTCGTCATGATTTGGGGTTGTATGACTTCAGCCGGGGTAGGAAAGTTAGTCTTTACAGCCCCATGGTTTACTTGGATATACTTCGGAACAATCTAAAGGAATGTGTGACAAATTTGGGCTTATATAGATGGAAATTTCAATTTCCATCTAAGCCCAAATTTGTCCTTTTCCATCAGAGCAACGACCCCAAAAGCACTGCATGTAACGTCAAAATATGTTAACTTTTTCATTGTAAAAAGCATTTGCACTTCCTCCCCCACCCCACAGTCCCCGACATCAATGTTATTGGAAATCTATGGGCCACACTCGAAACAGCAGTTTAAGAACGCAAAATTAGAATATCAACCCATTCAGAACAAGTATTGGAAGAAGAATAGGGTAAAATATTTTCAGATACTACCCAAAGGTTGGTTGAATAAATACCACGACATTTGGAGGCCATTATAAAAGCCAGAGGAGATTCAATTAAATATTGACACTTTTTTTGTACGCGAAGTATTACAAAAATTTCTTTGGCGTATTCTCAATTTTTTGTGGTAAAATCTCATGTTCATTTAAAATGCTTCTGAAATTCTTAGTTTTAGAAGTTTTCTGCGTTGATTTTTACCTTAAATTAAATCATTTATTATGCATAAAAGTATAAGCATGTTTTCATTTATCTGTAATGTGTTATTTACATTGAAATTTGAATTTAATAAGTAAAAGTAAGGAGCACTTTCAATTGTTTGTGCCACTGTATATACGATGGACTTTTTAGAAAAAATTTATTCTTCATCACTCCAAAAAGTCTTCTTTAAAATTTATTCTCTGAAGTATCACTTACAATGGTGGCACAAATTCATGTTCCAAATAACTATTTTGAGCGATGAAATTATTTAAACAATTTATCTATAAAATGTATTCTAAGACTTATGTTGTGTATTAATTTCATCCAATTACTTATCACAAGCGGATTTAAAATAAAATATCAAAAATAGCAAACTAATATTTGGTGGTGATTACTATTTTCTTTTTGAAGCAATTCAATACAATAGATGGTTTATTAGAATTAATTTCTTCTGCCCAATGAGACTAAAATATAGGAAGAACTATACATCTGCATCTTTCCAAATCAAATACTAAAATTTTTTTGTTATATTAGTGTATCAACAATTTTTGTAGAGAGAGATAGAGAGAGAGAGAAAGACTTTATTGCAAGTCGAGCTTCTTGATGTTTTTTTTTCTATCATCTCGTGACTGAACAAAGTACGGAATTTTGAATTGTAAGGTAATATTATCTACAGTGACTCAAAGTAATAATGTTACAATAGTAATTTAAAAAAATATTTGCAAAAAATATTAAAACTTAGATCTTGATGAAAATAACTAAGATTTCATTTAAATTTTCGAACTTTTTATTTTATTTTATCTGTTTCTTACCGATGATGTAGATGGAAGAAAAATTAAGTTTTATGTGTGTCTGATTGTGAACTGAATTAAATTCAGATAAGATGAAGGGAATTGATCGGTTTGTTGAACTTAGATTTCTTGAATCCTGCTTTATTGGAGAACATAATTCGTATGTCATGCATGATTCAACTGTGATACCTGCTTGATTCAGTAAGTGATCTTTGCTTAGGAAATCAATACCGTTCAAATAAATCACTTAAAATGATGACATCTCTGTCTGAAATCTTTTAGTACACGGGTCCTCTTAAATTTCATAGAATAAGAGATTCTTGACTTCAGTTTCACAAAAACAGTCTTTTAACTTGCGGTTAATGTTAAATTTCCCCTTTTTTTATCCATCGAGCTGCAATCAAACCACCACATTACCTATTTTTGATTAATCTTTAAAGCTTACATCAAAACTAGTTTTTTTTTTTGATCGCATGAAAAAAAACAGTAAGTGTCAAAAGAATCCAGAGCTTTGAATGAGAATAATATTTAGGGAAGAATAGGTGGAAAGATATCCTTCATTAAAATAAAAAAAAAAGAATAAAAAGTTAGAATGAAATTTTTTAATGATAATTTGTTAGGAGTATCCTGTGAGTCTTATTTACTGACCACAATAAAATTAATTTTTTTAGTTCAAACGGAAATTCATACGTGAGCAAGTAGAAGTACTAGTAAGAGTAAAAATCTATGTCTCACTGCGAAATACGGAGGTGGTGATATTACAGAGGAGAGGTAAACGTATCATTTGGAGTAGAAAATCTTCATTTTATTGTAGATTATTTAGAATAAGAAAGTTTATCAGTTAAAAAAAGAAATTTAAAAGCCAGTTCTGAAAAATTACGCAATTAAGACAGAACACTTTTATTCAGATGAAGTCTCAAAGTATTCCAGTTTAGTGAAGGAATAATGTCTAAATAACTTCCCTGAAACATTAAAACCTCTTCCTTATCATAAAATCTGTAAATGTAATTGAAAACTCGTGGGAGAAATTAGATGTAATCGAAAAATATCAAATTTTAAGCAACGAGGATCTCAAAAAGTGTTTCCTCAAAGAATGGATCAAGATTTAAACAGATCTTATTTATTTACTACCTTGAAAAAAGTTATTAAAAGTAAAATGGTGATCAAAACTAACATCAAAAGTATTATTGTTTATTTCAGAGTTCCAGAGAAAGAAATGTACCTTTTCCCTTAGGATTTTCATCGGGAATTTTTTCTATATAACAATTATTTTATGAATATAAGAATGTTATAATTTAAAATTTGTGTTCTCTTTTTAGTAAATCAAAACTTGCTTTTTTTCATAATAAAGCCCGTGAATCAATTACACTATTGGCAACTAATATTTTCAGCAACATTTTTACTCCGTAAATGTGTTAGAAAATCTCGATAATTTATCATATATTATTTTATCTAATTGTGTTTTACTATATGGCAGCATATGCAAGTAAATTACGCTATAAAAAGAATGCATGAAGTCAAACACTCACTTCAGGCATAGATTTGGCTAAGTTGTTGTATTCACAAGGGTCATTTTCAACATCAAACAGACAAGAGGCTTTTAAAGGTTCACAAATAGTTCCATTTTCTGGTTTGCTCCCGCAATCAACCTCCAAACTTGAAGTTGTCAATTTTTGGGGGGTTAAAGTTGAAATCAAGACAGAAGATGACTCTGATTGGTGATGACAGCTATTTTCTCCTTGATCATTTTTGTAACAGTACCTATTTTCTTGACCAGGATCGTTGCTAAAAGTTGCTTTTGTTTTATTGATAGTTGACAGAATTGTAATGACTTGGGAGTGATTGGATAATTTTGCATAAACCTGAAAAAGAATGTATGAAGTTTTATTAGGTTATAGGTAGAAGTTTGATGAGAGAAGAAGTTTTACTTAAAATTGCTCCAGTAAAAAGTTTCATACTACTATAACTAAAATAACATTTTCTTACTTGTACATTTAAATAACAATTTCTTTGCAGACGAGAGATATTTTTTTAAATTGGTTATGTTTCTTAAATTACCTCTATAAATAAAATGCTCTGACTTTCTTTTATTTCACAAAATAGTCTTAGAGATTCAACATGCAAATGGGTAGACGCATGAAACTTTGTCAAATTTCGAAGTCTTCCCTTGGAATGGTATGCAAACTTGGAGAGTGAGGTGCAAGCTCAAATGTAATGTCATCCTCGTCATTTGACCTAGGTTCGAAATTACAGGGATCGTTAAAAATAACCCTCAATAATAACCCGAATTAAAAAAATTACCAAAAATTCAAAAAAGCTTTTTTCTTAAGCGTTTCGAAAAAAAGATAATGAATTACTAACTGATAAAGATATCCTTTTTGAATAACATGTTAAAAACAAATTAATATATTCATAAAGAAAATATTTCTTTATTTAGCGGAAATATTCTGAAAATTAAGTAGAGATTTTACTAAATCTTAATCAGTATTTTTAGTACATAAAGATTTCATAGAAGCCTGTTGTTTAAAAAAAAAAATTAAAGTATAAGAAGTAAAAAAAAAAAAAATTCCCCCATGTTCTGAGCATTTATAATTGTACTTGTTTCTTAACTCGAACATGTTAATCTTTAACTGTCTCACTTTTTACTGAAGATTCCATGCTTTGCTTTTCGGAAAAAATGTATAATTTCCTAATGAGTATACTTTCGTACAGTTTCTGCTCAAAAGAATTATGCTAGGAAATACACAATTTTCTTAAACTGAGAGAGAGAGATTTGGTCATTTCATAATATTATTTAAAAATGAATCAGTCACAACATGATTAAAAGAATGAGTGTGAGAATGAATATAAACTATGTTTTTGCTTAAAATAATGAATATTTCCAGTAATTGAAAAAAAAAACAGTTCAAGACACTCTCAGAAAAGAATATAACTTAAAATATACATTATTTTCCAAATTCTTGTAAAGATCGCAGTAGTTCAAAAAACATCCACAAGAAACAGAAATCATTGTATATCCATCAGCTGATACAAATGTAAATCATAAAAATTACCTCGTTTTGCTGCTCTATATCCATTTTAGTAAAAGGTACATTTGCTTTCTTTTTCCCTTCCTTGTCGAACCATCCATCAAAGTTACCATTGAAGACACTTCCTTTAAGTAATTTGTACTTGCCTTTTCGAATTGCTTCCACTTTCCAAACAGGGTCTATATTATGTAAAATCTCATCTCTTGGAGATGGGGCGCTGCAACAGATGGTAGGCCAAAGATTATGACCATCTATTTTCCCTAATTTCTTAACATCTCCACCTAAGATAAGATAAAATATGTGAATCTCAATTATACTCTATGTATATATCAAATTCATACATAGTAATTATTTTTTAAATAAAAATAATGTTTAAATTATACTAAATTATAATTTTACTTTTTACGTTTAATATTTTATTTTAAATACATTAATTTGAATTAAATTTATGCATTAGGTTGGTGCACATGAAATATCGGATTTTTTTTAATATCAGAATGTTTTTCACCCTTTTTTTGTTCTGCTTTTGTTTTTGGCATAATGTCGCTTATAGTCGCTTTGTAAATTGCCAAGTCATATTTCAACAAAGATGATTTTCTCAAAAAAGGTTTTTATTTTATTTGCTTTGAATTTCGTTAGGGAATGGATTCAGCCGATATTAGTGTAATTTTTTTATATGAGTATAAACTTGGTAATAATACTTCAAAATTTGCCCACAATATAAATCAGGCATTTGGAGAGGATACTGTTAACGATCGAGAAGTGCAGCGTTAGTTTGAAAAATTTCGGTCTGGTGAATTTTCCCTATAAAATTAACCGTATGAAGACCCAACACATTTGTGAAAAATGATACTCTGAAAGCCTTGGTGGTAAAGAATCAAACTGTATCTATTATACTGCCAGTACATTGATGAAATACATGAAAAATTTTAAATTATACGCCCATCACTTGTTAATCGGCATGGCTCAGTACTTCTCCACGACAACGCTCAGTCGCATACGTCGTACAAAAGAATTGCGGAATTAAATGAATTAAAATATAAAACTTTACATCCCCCAGCTGATTCACCAGATTTTTCCCGAACCAGCTTTAATTTTTTAAAAATATTTAAAACAATTTTTACCGACTAAATAGTATGAAAATGAAGACAGTCTAAAAAATTCCTCATCAGAGTTTTTTTTTTCTATTTTAAAGATCAGAATTCCTTTAAGAAGGGCATATATACACTAAAATCTCATTGGGAAAGGTATATTGAAGCAAACAGTGTATTTTGGTTAAATAATCACCTTTTGAAAAAAGATATACAGTTTTATATATTCACTTAAGAATCCGACACTTCATATAACGCTCGTATTCACCGCTAACCTGACCCAGCGATGAAACCTGGAGTCAAGTAACCGGCAATCAAGTTAAAACTAACCCTAGGTTAGAACTTCAATTCACGGCTCTTTTTCGACCTCTGAGGTGGTGAATACGGGCGTAAGTGTGTGTTAATTAGGGTATATGCAATATACCCTGAATTTATATGCAATAAATTCAGTTTCTAATTCAAAATCACTGGGAGATTTTGAGCATTTTTGATATCATTCGAATTTATTACTTTTTCTTTAGATATTACACTTCAAAAAAGTTTCCCACCTTAAACAAATTTCGGTTCCCAGCAAAATAGTGATATTTAATGTAGTATAAAGAACGAATAGAAATTGTTAGCACGAGACAGTCTGTGGAGCATTTTTTGCGTGAAGCAGTAACGAATTGCTATTTTCTATATACACATTGGTAAAGTTTTTCAACTATTTTCAAGTAATGAACCGCATAATAAAGTGAATTGTAATTTACACTATTTATATACAATAATACAATTTCCTTCTTTTCTGTATTTGCTAACTTTCTTTTTAAAAAAACTCATTTCACACTTGTTTGACAGAAAAATGGATTTATGATCCTTTGATTTTTACCTGCTACCGAATATAAAGTTGGTAGCCAATCACTCATATGCATCATTCCGGAGGAAATATGTTCTACACCTCGGATGAAAGGACTCCACACAAAAGCTACTCCTCTAACTCCACCTTCCCACATATTGTATTTACTTCCTCGGAGTGGCCAATTGGAACCTGTACTTGCATCAATTCCTTGTACAGCTGCACCATTATCGGTCGTGAAGACTATCACTGCGTTTTGTAGGATTCCTGATTCGTTCAACGTATAAAACAAATCACCTATGGAGTCATCTAGGGCTGAAGCCATTCCTATATTATACGAAAAATAAATATTACTTAAAATGAATAAAGATGCTGAAAACAATTTTAATAGACAGTTTAGAAGTTTTACAAACCCCAAACTGATAATCATATTAATACAACTCATTCCGAATTTGCTAATGAAACTAGATCAAATATTTTTTTTCTTATACAGGTTTTTAAAATTTTTTTTATCATAAAACCCATGCATAATTTTATTGTTCTGCATTTGTTACCACGCTCGAGTTAATTTTAAAGCTCTTTATTAGTTAATAAACGATAAATTTTTTTTAAAGCGGCATTTTTTAAAAGCAATGGTTTTTGTTGTATTAATCTTGTAAAACGCGTCAATTTCATCCCATATTTAAAAGATAACTAACATTTATCATTAAAATTGTGAATATTTCTGAGATATTTTTGTCTATATTTTAATGTCAAGTATAATTTTACATAGATAAAGTTATTATTATTCTGTATCTTTAAAAGGTGTGAGAATTAAAATATAGTGTCAAGTTTTGGTAACTTAAGCAGAACGTTAATAAGTAAAACTTTCCTGATTTATAAATTTAAATTTAACATATATTACTATTTTTTATCATTATTTCTACAATTCTTACTTTAAGCATTGAGTCATCTATCACATAATCGATTACTCAATATCAACGAAAAAATTTGGAAATAATAATTTAAAAAATCAAGGGGAAAAAAGCACATTTAACACGAAAAAAAAAAAGAGTTTAACCTAATAGAAAACCCTTGAGAATGTTAGAATATAGTATTTGCTGAAACCGTTATGAGATTTGAAACTTACTCTTTCGAAAGTTTTTTGTTCAATTATGTTAATTTAGTTTTTTAAACGGCACTTTTTGAAATAACAACTCCATAGGTACATTTATCTCAATACAAAATATGGAGAAAAAATTAAATTCTATAAAAATAATGATTTAAGAAATAAGGGAAAACTCGCTTATAAAAAATTATTTGCACTAAATAAATATCTACAAAAAATTGGTTGCATGACTTAAAATTCTCATAACAATAATTTGTTGAAATAAATGTTTGGAGAAATGACTTTTTACAATATTTTTTATATTATTGTAAACATGTTTACATCTAATTTTTTCCAGTTTCCCTTTTTTTTTTTAAAAAAAAGAAGAAAAAAGAAAAAGGGAGCGGGAAAAAAATTAGATGTTAACATTTTTTAAAGAAAAATACTAACAAAACAGAGTAAAATATTTTCTGAGTACTGCAACTTAAGCATCCTAAGTTCTAAAGGGTCATAATATGGTTTATGTTGAAACTGTTGAAAAACAGAGACAGAGCATGTAAAAATGCGTTAAACAGGAAATTCTTAAATTATTTTGCACAGTCAGCAATCAATTCATTTTGTGAGAACATTTCTATAAAAAAATAAATTTCTAGTTTTTAAAAATTACATTTATGAAGTGTTTTTTTTTTGAGTGAAAACATTAGCTTTTTAACACAGATGTTAAAAAAAACATTTAGCAGAAGAAAAATTTATTTTGTATCTTATTTAACAACAAATTTATAGACATTAGCAAATACAAATACACTTACAGTGCGTAAATATGCTAAAAGAGAATTAGCATGGGCTTGTGTGAACGCAATTTTATGCTTTTCCTTTGTGTTGAATGTTTTAAGTAAATTATACGGGATATATATTTATAAAATGATCTTTATAAAATTTTTCCTATATTTTATGTATTTTTATTGTTTTTTTATATTATACTTTGGAAAATTTTAAAAATTTGTCAAATTTCGACTGCAATGAATATTTTATTGCATGAAAGTTTTTGTACAGTGAAATCTTGGTGGATAGTTTCTAATTTTTTTTAGTTTTATGTATAGAGAATGTAAAATTTAAAATTTGTAGTTTTTATGATTAACTTATTTTAAATAAAAACTTATTCTTCGCATGATTTGTGAGTTCTTTTTTTAAATGTTTGTAAGAGATCGGTAGTTAATTAATTAAACTTGTTAGTGTTTTTAAAGATTCTTTGATTATACTTGGACAAATATATATGAGACATTCTAATTTTTGTTTTTAAGTTAGTAATTAATAGTTCTCTTACTAATATTTTTTGAAGCATGTTATTATTTAAACGGTGTAATATTAGATGATTCAATTACAAAAAAGGATGACCACGCATTTTTAATTGTTGGCTGCTTCAATTACAGAAAAAAGTAATAAAATATGTCACCATTAAATTTTTATTACCTGCAAAAATTCGTCTATCTTCATCTTGAATGTGTGGGAATCTATTGACATATTCTGGCGGAGCTTGTAATGGAGTATAAGAGTTTCCAGCGTGAACAGCTTGATGTGCAAGGTATAAAAATAAAGGCTTTAAGAAAAAAAATCTCTTAAAATTTTATGAAAAATTCATGGTATTTTTATGAGCGAAAAAAAGGTGAATAATTGTTCAAATTTCACAAAAAAAATCAAGATTTTTTTTTAAAAAAAGGAGAAATTAAACATTGTTTTATTTTTATACGGCTGCAAAATCTATGTAATTACTGATTTTAATAAAATGATGAACTATGTTGAAAGAGATGAAAGTTTGAAAGGCCGAGTAAAACTTATGAAGACACAATATACCTGAATGGAAAATCTTTAATCTTTTAAAAACTTATTTTGTTAAAAAAAGTTAAATCATAATTGTATAAATTATAAACTAAAAAGTTAAATTAACGCATTTTAAATTATATCAATATATATGTTTAGCTTCACTACTCACAATTATTAAGAAAATATCAAAAATTATTGCAGTTAATGGCAAAAATAAAGAGGAAAGAGTTTTCCCTTTTATATATATTAAACAATTTAAAAATGCAAATTATTTTTATGGACATGATAGTCTTTTAAATATGTTATTCACTCTTAGAGCTATAAAATGAATTAAAATACAATAATTTTTTATTAGGATTGCCAGATTTTCAATGTAAAGACTAAGGGTAATTTATTTGTATACGAATTGTATAATAGCAAACTGAGAAAACCATAAATCTAATATTTATATTCTGTTAGAAATTTTTTTAAATAATTGAAATAAGTATTTCTAGGGACAGTTCTTTAAATTAAAATCAATAGATGCTAAAAAAAACATATAATATTTGACAGATCCTCAATCCCATCTAATTTAGACTTATTTTTCAGAGCTAATAAGTTAATTATTACTTACAATTTGCACGCATTACACAAATTAAAAATTCTTAATATTCTTCTAGTTAATTTTTTGAACCTATTTTGAAAAAAAGTTTGCAATAAGGATTGGAGAAATACTGTTTTAAGTGAACGACGGCTGACTAATGCTACTTAACGATTACTTTTGCAACTTAATTAAAAAAACAAGATGTA
Source organism: Trichonephila clavata (assembly GCA_019973975.1). Classification (NCBI taxonomy): domain Eukaryota; kingdom Metazoa; phylum Arthropoda; class Arachnida; order Araneae; family Nephilidae; genus Trichonephila; species Trichonephila clavata. The sequence continues at coordinate 67,629 of BMAO01012986.1, forward strand.
CAAATAAATCTGTACAAATATGTTTCGAAAGGAACGCTACATTTATCTGCATTTTAAAGACCAGGTGTTGAATTTCATGAGTAAAATGGTTGCCTTGCGTGCTTTTAACGCCTCACATAATTACAGATGGAGGAAATGAGCAGTTTTTGAAGTTAAAAAGACTAGAGCACCAAACGCAGGAAGTCTGACGTTGCTCCTTTGCCTATAGACCTTAGATGGGTGCAATGGAATAGTTTTTATACCTTGGTTGGCCCTATAAAGGTTATAAATCGCCAGCGTAAGTCGCCCATTCCACCTACGGGCCTGCAAGACTTGAGGGGTTCATTTCGGTTTTATCGCTCTTGACAAGAACGAAATCTGGATTTTACTTGGCAGTCGAAGTTCCATTTAACACTTAACTAACTAGCACAAAGTTCGAGACAAAATGGGAATGGTTATTTTAAATACACTGTAAATGTTTTTGTTCTGAGAAATTAATATGTAGTGGATCTCTTCTCATGCAAACATGTCTGACAACGAGATTGCAGACACTTGAACTCAAAGGTTTTTATGTGAGTCATTGATTCTTCCAGCCCCTCTAGCCCTTTCGGAACAGTATTTTAAATTAAACGAAATGACAGGACCGCCCAAAACACTCGGATTTTTATTTATCCAGGAGGTTCTCTGCCTTTCACTGCAACAGCCGAGAGTTAATTCCATTTTTCAGTATACTTTTTAGCCTTTGACTTACTACACAACCTAATCTTTTTCAATGTGTATCAAGTAATAAATTATCAAACTTCCTCTGATAATATCCTCGATTACATGGGGCTCTCCAAACAAGATATTATTTGGAGCCAGAGTCATTTATGGCTCTGGATATTCTTCAGGTGCACAATGTCCCCCTAGTCTAGCATTGCTGAACCTTGGGACTTTTGCCATAACTTGTGTTTTAATACTTTTAGATATACGAGTAAATGTTTTATGTGTTTCGAGATTAATAATACAAAATATGTTACTGATTTTGTTTCAGATACGAAAATCTTTAATGGTGAAGATCTTGAAATTATCTGAAATAAAAAAAATAACTTTTGCACACTCACAAACATATTGTAAAGAAGCGAAGAATTAAATTACCTTTGAGGAGTCATGAGTCTTTATTATTTCCTTCGCTTTAGTTGTAAAAATTTCAGTTCCGTAATGTCCAGTGTAATTCCAAACATTTTCATCATCATCATGGAAATCCAAGCCATTTGTTCCTGACTGAAAGAAATGCATTGATTAATAATCCTTATAAATATGACCCATTAGTTTTTTCAGAGTTTTTTTAAGCATACTGTAATATGCTTCCTTTTTTTTAAAAAAAAAATTCTGGCATCTACATCTGCTGAAATTCCATTTTTAAATATGCATTTCTAAGCATAAAAAAAGAACCATGGAACATTGGGAAGAATAAGGTGTATTTATTTATTGAATTTATAGGAAACCCTTTTAAAACACCAAATTAAGGTAAGAAATTATTACAATTTTCATATAAAGGCATTACTACTGAGAAATTGCTCAATGATAAAATAAGTTGCTGGTGAAATTTCAATTGGCTAGGATGACTGCTTTCTTATGACTACGTAGGGAATGATATAGTTGATCTCATCCTAGATAGATTTTGACCATATATTTCTGCATTATAAAACATTTTGTACATTTGTTTATCATTCACATTGTATTAGCGAGACATCTGATGATAGTAAGAGTAATGGTCAGGTAAAAGTTTGAGGATGGGTGCAGTTCAGGTGTACGGGTGACCAGTATGAAATCTTGAATAATCCTGTTGGAAAATATCCGAAGGAGGATTTGCTATGACGGGTAACACAAACTATCACAGGATATCGTTCAGTTGCAATCGTAGCCAAAGGAGCCCCCAAAATAGATATTACAGGGATGTTTTTATACTACAGGAGACCTACGTTAAAATTACGTTTGCGTGTGTAATACAGGTATCGCAACAGGTTATGTGCTTCAAAAAATCTACTCATGAAAGCTGTGAATGAAGTAATCATATGGTAGAGGGCGAATATCATTCCTTTTTAGATTTGTTTTTCTGATTTCCTCTGTAGAGGGATGTAATGATATCTTCTTAGATCTCTTTGTAATATTCATCTGCTGGCAGTATACGTCCTTGGCACTTAAGAAATTAAAGTCGTATTGAAGCTTTAGCGTCGAAGTATAGAATTATTGAATTCAATACATGTTATTGTATGGAGAAAGGGGGGTGCGTAATGAAAAATATGATTGAATGTTGGGGTCGTAAATATTGAAAGTTTCAGAAGCACTGATTTAATCCCATCTGTCTACCATCTGTGATTACAGTGGTAGACAGATGGTAGACAGTGGTAGACATCCTCGGTAGCCCTGTAATCATTTTGTTGGAATTTGCATATTTTTATTTATCTTGTAATCTTTGAATGTCTAATTTGTATGGCAACGGTAAAACCAGATTGCTCCCACTATTTATACTGGTGCATCTGGCACCATAGTTTGTAGTGAATGAATTGCGTAAGATTAAAGATATGAACTGAGGAAGACTAGTTCTTAATTTATTCCTGGTACACTATGAAGTCCGTACACACTTTTTTAGTGGTTAAAAATCATAGCAGCCCCAATTTTCAATTTTTTTGTGGGGTGCCCAGTTTATGCCATATAAACGATTGCAAAGACTATAGTTTAGCTCATTGACTACGAAAATGTAATCATTTGTAGTGCTGGAAAGAAAAGAAAAAGCGTATAAATTCTTGCTTTAAATGTTCATGAGATTAGATGCCTTGCATAAAAAAACAAGAAAGAGAGCGAGAAAATGCATTTCTTTTACATCGCTAAAAAGGAAAACAATTGTCGAGGCTCAAAATCCTCACGTTGGCTTGGAGTGAAATTACCGTTTTAGAGTCGCTTTGTAATTAGACCAAGTTCAAAATTGCAAGGTCCATCTTCAAAGTTCTTGCATTACTTTTAAGTGCGAAGTTGAAAAATTATCAATCATTCACACTATTAATATTTCTAATATGCCATTTTTTCATTGCATATATTAAATTTAAATGTTTTAATTTTTGCTTATGAAATTGTATACAACTCGATTAGATTAAATATTTGAGGATTTTCTTTTGCTCAAAAAAATTTTAATGCAATTTTTATTCTATTATAAGGATGATTTTATTTCTGAGATTCAAACAAATGTGGTAAATAATTTTATATTGATAAAAATGAAGTTTTTTTTATTTATTCATGCTTTTCAAAGTATCAAACAAGGTTTTTCTCTTATTTTTTAACATTTTATTCATTCTTTATTCAACTAAAAAGACAGTAAAAATTAAAAGTTAATTTGGAGGATTTATTTAAAACTTTGTCAATTTTTGGAAACCGTCATTTTTCTGAACTACACAAAATAAGTATGCTAAGCAAATATAGTAATAAATGCTTTTTGAATGGCTTGAAGATATCTCATATCCATTGCATTAAAAATAATTTATATGGGACACACACACACATACATTATAAGCTTTTTCTCATTATATACTTCAAATTTAATTTCCAAAATTTTACTTTTTCACCTATTCCGTTGATACTCAACGGTCTAGTATATGGGATTTAGACTTAACATACACAGTGTGAATCACGCCCTTTCGCAGAATTGTTTTTCCAGAACCTCGTGATTTTTCTGTTTTACTTGTGTTACTGGGAAGAAAGGGGGGAGGGGGAGGAACCTCTTTTTTGACACATTTTAAGGTTGAGAATTCAGTAATCTAACTTAGTAAATTTCTCATAATTTTTATATTCTGCGCTAATTAACAAGGCGTCCAAATTCAATGTAATACTGAATATGTTTTATTAGACAGCATCTAAAAAATTGTTGTTAGTAAAATAATTTATGAGAAAAGAGTTAAATGTATTAAGAAATTTAGGAATTTAAATATAGTACCCCTTCTTCAAAATGCGTGTAGAAGTCTTCTTTGCCATTCCAATAACCAAAAAATGAATCAAATCCTCTGTGAACAGGAAGATAGCTCTCATGGTGCATTCCGAGATGCCACTGCAACAGAACAGATAATAAATCAAACAAAACAGAAGTAGGTTCATTTTTATGCGTTCATTTCATACATGAATAAAACAACACTATTAATCGAAAACGGATTACATATAAAAATCATATGTGGTTCAGGATTTTTCAATAAAGATCAAAAAATTTAATTGATTTATTCATAACAACAAATCTGTGTTTCAAAAATGCCAGTTGAGTTTAGTATGTAGTAAATAATTATGAACATAACTTCTTAAAAATCTTATCAATAAAATTAGAAAACTGATGTATTATAACCTTTCCTATTCCTCTTGTGGTATATCCAAGTTCTTTCAGATACTGAGGTAATATCTTTTCGTCTGGAGACAGTCCCCAAGGAGCGGCTGCATAGATAACATCATGTTGTAGACCTAAAGACAGAATACATTAGGAATACATGAAAGAAAATCTGTTGTAGGGAGATTTATATCAATGAACTTCTTTATCATATAACATCTACACTATTAAAATTCGCGAGTAAACAAACATATGTATCTTTCTTATATATATCTTATCTATCTATGTGAGACTACCTTCTCATAAACCGCTGAACGCAGAAACGCGCTGAAGGTACAAGAGATGGAAAATGATCCGAGGAATCTATTTTGACCATTTAAATTTCGAAATTGCAATTAATTAAAAATATATTAAATAAAAACTTTAAAATGCATTATTGTTTACTTCTGTGACATTTATCGGTCAAAGACACTAAATGACGGTAGCGGGGAAGATTTCCAATGCTTCAGTCGTTATTAAAACTATCATCCTATTTCTCGTATCGCAATCAGGCAAAAAATAATCCCTGAATCAGAAAGATCGTTTATTTCCTCACTATACAGTATTTTTTTTAAAAACAAAATAACAATATTTTTAATTTTTTAATGGTTTTTTTTTCTAAAAAGAATCAATTTTCAAACATTTTTATGAAAAGAATTTTTCAATCTCCTTGTATCATTTTTTTAAAAATTATTTTGATCGAACAAGTTTCCGTACTGTAAAAGATCATACTGTGCTTTTTTAGAATCAGTGATTTAAACGATTTTTTACGATTTTTCAAAAAGTACTCAAAATTTTAATTAAACATTTAATAACTTTACCATTTATAAAATAATCTTATGAATTTTTTTTTCCATTTGTCAATATATTATCCGTGCTCTATCCAAATATTGAAAAAAAATTGCTTAAATTTTACGATCTTAAAAAGATTTGTGTTTTTCGTCTAATACTATTTTTACAAGAATTCATCTATGTAGTATTTTTTTTTTACCTTTTTTTGTTTAAAAATTACTGTTGTTTGTTATCGGTGTGTGAAATTTGGAAATTTTAACTTAAAAATTAAGCCCTTAAAAATGAATACTTAAAAAAACATTCACAAAATATGCTTATGCAAAGTGAATGGTGTTTTGAGTGCTTATGGTAAATGTGCGCGGAAAAAACAAATTTAGCAATCTGACTCGTTTGTTTCTCACCTCTTTTTTGTCACTTTTGCGATGGAACTAGATTTTTGTTTTTAGTGCCATTTCTTAAGCAAGCAGTATGTAACGATTAATTAGTAAATGAATATTTCTAATTTATTTTATTATTTTAAATCCCAAGAAGAAAATTATTGTTAAAATAATGAATATGTTAGTTTCGTATGGTTTACATTTTTTACGTCAGATTCGTTTAAATTATTTTATAAAAGTATCTTCTTAATTTATGAGATACTGAAAGAAACCATTTAAATAATAATCTTGAAAATATAAGAAAAAAATGTTAAAATGTTTCTGTTCTTATCCGAAAGTATTATTTTTTTAATGATTTTTTAATACAGGGAATGTAAAAAAATTTCTATGCTTTTTTCCTTTACGGTACTTTTTTTTATAGTTATATATTTTTAATCGAACATTCAAATTTCCAGAAATAAGCAGTCGTTATAACTAGTTGTAAAATTTTTTGTAAAAACATTATTAAATGCTAATAGAGTTACATTAATAAGTTAAAAAAAACTATATATATATTTCGTTCAAAACAACGGACTAAAATGAGTACATTTATGAAAATAATTTTCAATCAATCATTCTGTGTCGCTTTCTAATTGTTGTGTGATCAAACGAGCTTTCATACTAAAAAAAGCTCACACTTTGTTCTTTTAGAATCAGGGATTTAAAAAAAAAATAACACTTCCAAAACTTGTTTCAATTATTTTTTACGATTTTTCGAAAAATGCTTAAAAATTTAATTAATTAACATTTAACAGTTTCTATTTGTCTGCCTTTTTCATGCACAAAACAATTTTTAATTCGGTACATTTCCTTTTCGGGGGGCCGTAAAAATGTGACGAAAAAATTGCCCAAAACACCAAATGCCAGTAATAATTGTGGCAACAAACCTATCACGAACTGTTTGAAGGATTATGGCGCATGTGAGGAAAAACAACTTCGGAGAAAGAGCAGGCAATCGTATTCCTTGTTTGTATGTGTAGCGGTACCATCTATATAAGCCAGTAACTACCTCCGCACCACGATGATCATTTTGGTGTAGTGGATAAGTTTCTCGGCTTCGGATCCAAAGGTACCTGGTTCTATCCTACAGGATAAGCACGCCACTTCATTGGTGACCCTGGCTGAACTCAGAAAGACGCAACGTTCTGAACTGTCGTGGCGCCATCTACATGCAAGCAAAGTCGTCAAAACTCACTTGACGCAGCAAAGTCGTCGAACCCTCTCGACGCAGCAAAGTCGTCAAACCCTCTTGACGCAGCAAAGTCGTCTCACATATGACGCAATCAGCAAAAGCCGTCACAACTCATGACGCAGCAGCAAAAACACGCTTGATTAAACAAATACATCGTTCGTTCGCCTATCTACCGACTCACTGGTAGGGTGTATGTAGCGGTACCATCTATATAAGCCAGTAACTACCTCCGCACCACGGTGATCATTTTGGTGTAGTGGATAAGTTACTGGGCTATGAACTCATAGGTCACCGGTTCTAATCTCACTTCATTGGTGACCCTGGCTGGGGTCACCAATGAAGTGGCGCGCTTATCCTGTAGAATAGAACCAGGTACCATTGGATCCGAAGCCGAGTAACTTATCCACTACACCGAAATGATCACCGTGGTGCGGAGGTAGTTACTGGCTTATATAGATGGTACCGCTACATATGAAACAGGTTTTTCCCCCCTTTCTTCACAATTTGCGAATATCTGAACAATGAAAAATCTGTTGTTGAATTATTTCAGAGGTTTAATTAAACTAGACTGTTGTTTTTAGTGCCCTTTTTTAAGCTAACAGTATGTAACGATTAATTGGTAAATGAACATTTCTAATTCACTTATATTATTTCAAATCATAAGAAGAAAAATGTTGCCATAAAATAATTAATATGGTGTTGAATAAAATGTCGAAATGTTTCTGTCTTCTTTTTGAATATTTTTCTTCTAATACAGTAAATGTAAATAATGTGAATATTTTAAATTCTAAGAAAGTGTTTATTGTTACATGGACAAAACATTGAATTTAAGCTTAGTTTATATAATACATCTTTACTCATAGTTATCTTTATTCTTAAAAAAGGATTTACTGAAGAACAATGGAATGAAAAATCTTAAAAATTTAAGAAAATGCTGAAATGTTTTTATAAGATAGTATTATTCTCTTTCTGAATGTTTTTTATACAGTAAATGTAAACAAATTTTTGGGCTTTTTCCTTCGTAGTCCTTTTTTATAGTTATATATTTTTAATTGAACAATTAAGCATGCCTAAATAAGCAGCTAATAATCAATAGCTAATAGTAAGAATTTTTTTGATAGATTATTTAACGATAATGTATTTAAATTAATATATTTAAAAAATCAAAGCATCTTTGTTTTTGCATTATTTATCTCTTAATTAATTATTTAAAAATAAAATCGTACATTGTCTGTTTCCTTTGGATAAAATTAGATAAGTTTTTAGAGATGTTTTTAAGCTAACGTTATATAACAATTCATTGGTATATGAAAATTTCAAATCCATCTTATTATTCTAAATTTTAAAAAAAAATATTGTTAAAAAATAATTAATGTGCTTAGTTTTTGTAGTACATTTTATCAGAAGCGTTTTCCTTTTATTGCTTTAATTTAATATTTTTTATTAACTAAAGCAGTAAAAAAAAAATGTTTTTTTTTGTGAATCATTAATTAAAAAAAGAAATTTGTGGAAAACCTTATCCCTGGGGAAAAAAGAAGGAATAAGAGTTTTACACTAAAAAAAACCCGTATAACACCGAGCTAAGTGAAGGAAGAAGGAATTTTTAAAAAGAGAATTTAATGGCATTTATATAGAAACCACGCACACAAGCAAGAAGTACTGGCACCGAGAGGGGAAGGAAAAAATTCCAAGGGTAAAAAGTTATACACACGAAAAAGCACTTGCAAAGCCGGGTCATGCAGCTAGTATATTCAATAATTTTTGACAGTATTAAAAGAATAACATTTAAAGCTAAATTATGTGTGAAAAAAATATGTAGTACTTTTAAGGAAAACATCTATATTAAAAAAAACGCTGAAAGAACTTTCTTGAAGGGAATTTGTCAAAACTATCTTCTTAAGGCCTTAGAACCTTAAGGCTGTCTTCGCCTAATGTTAAAGAATAGGACCCAAATTTGGAATATTTTTTTCAGGTATTCAAACATTAATAATATATTCTGTACAGAATCACTTATTTTATCATACTACTCATTTTTATCCGAGTTGACACATTTTTTTCTTTTATAAATATGTTTCGCATTTTTTTCCTATACCATAATGCTAAATAAGGTATTCCTTTACATGTTAAAAATAAAAACTGATTATTTATGAAATATTTTGAACTTTTAAAAACTCTATATTATAAAGAAATGCATGAGTTACAATGTTACAAATTTTCATAAAAATTGAGGCATTTTCTCTGTCTGAAAATGTGCTTCGCGTTAAGTCTACACTGTCGTACATCTGGTGAAAGCAGCCTTAAGAGAAATCATGTTATATTAAGCATTTATACAGCCGCTATAGCCATATAGCCAGAGTTAATGTGTTCGAATTCTGATTTTTTTAAAGGTCTATCATGTAGTGGGACTGACGCACGTTAAATTTATCAAAGTTAAAAGTCTTCCTGTTTGCATGAGGAATATGTGATACTTCACCGTTAAGTAGCTTCTATAACAGGGACATTAATTAATAATCAATAAAACCCTCAAACATACAAGACTTCATTTAGTAAAAACTGTCAAAAAATGTACCGTACATTTATTAAATAAAAATACATACACATATATATTAATATAGCTGTAGACTCTTAAGAAATATAACATGTTTTGTTTGTTTTATCAATATAGTGTAAAATTGATTAAATATATTAAAGAAAAAACACTTGTTATGGATGTTATATTTAAAACTACTACATATTAGAAAAGTTTTCTTAAATTTCAACTCAGTTCAATTAAACTTCTTAAAAACTATACAAATATAAACATTATGATCCGAAAATAGTTCAAAGCTTGTCTTTTATGTGAGCTGCCATAAAATGAGATAATACATTTTGCTTGTTTACCAGCAAAACTGAAAAATTCGTCTTGCTCATTCTTACACTTAAAGAATGTCTTCAACCGCGTCAAATAATTCAAACTCCACTTTTTTGTCAATTGTACTTTGACAGGACATAAATCTTTTCTTATCCTAATAATACCAACATAAAATGTAAATGTATAACATATATTTTTATGTTTCTGAAGCCTGTTCTTAAAATTATTTTGTGAATATCTTGGTTTTTTTTCCTTCTTATCTTGAACCTGGATATATATAAAGAGATGGAACCATATTTATTAATTCATTACCCTTATTTATTGCAACGATATTATGCTTTTTCATCAAAAGAAAATTATTCAGACCGTAGCATTTTTTTTTCTTAAATGCATTCTACATACAAATAGAATTCTAAGACATAATTTTAAAAAATTTCGATGTACGGAATTTCATCAAATGGTTCCTGTTCTTGGTCTCTATTCTGCTTTTTATTTTGAAATATTTGAACTTCTTTCGTTCTAATATTTAATTGTGTTTAATTTTGCTTTTATTTTATTGAAACTGTTATACAATAGCAAAAACTGACAATATACGAATAAACTCTAATTATTTTAATTTTAATGATTAAACTCCTAACCTAATAGTAATAATTACCAATTCAGAAAGACGTAACAGAAAAGATTTTTAATTAATTTCATCTCTCCCTATCTCTTTCCTAGACACAAACATGCCTTTAGAAATTAATCGTAATATTAATGAATTAAATCATACATCAATAATAAATTAAACAGAAGGATCATGATAGACCACTTCAGTTTACAATTTTTTAAAATCTTACAACTTATTTATTATAATATGTCAAACTTCATTGCACCTTTTATTTCAATTCTCTCTGTTGTTTTATTTCAGTTCTGTTCATCCTTATATATTTTATTTCAGATTCAAAATCTATTTTTTCATTAAAATTTACCGATAATTTCTATAATTCAGGACAAGATATGAGGAAGCTGCAATTAAGATGGATCATAAATAATAGAAAGATAATTTACAAGGACACTTTTATTTAAATTTAAGGCTATCTTCTCCAAATGTACGAGAGCCTCTAGCAAAAGCATACATCTTTTTACAGGAAAATGTCGCAATTTTCATGAAAACTTGCAACATTGTAATTCATACATCTGATTATAACAAGGGTCGGCAACCTTTTAGTTGTGGCATGCCAAACCAATCCCCCAATTTGATTCAGCGTGCCTTACATTAAAACATTTTTAAAACAAATCGACTCTTTCGATAATACACGCAGAGTTAGGGAATAGAGGTAAAAAATAAGAATTTACAGTTTTAATATATATTAATTTTGCATCATTTAAAGATATTCGCAACGCCAGTCTTAAATGGGTTACTGAAACATAATTTAACAATCACATGTATATGCTGTGTGTCTTATAATATATCTCACAATCTCGATGTTAAAATTTTAGTACATAAATAACAAAACATTTTATAATAGATAAAGTAAAAGAATTCCAAGCCCAGGAGAGAAAGTCCGCTCAATTATTTTTATCCATTTATGTAGTTTATCGTTTTCTACAAAAATTGAACATTTATTAAAAACAAATTTTACCCAATCGTATTGGATATTTTCCTGTCATTAACGTTCCTCGTGAAGGAGTGCATATTGGCTGAACGTAATAATTATTGAGAATAACCCCATCTTTGGCTAAAGCATCTATGTTAGGTGTTGGTATTTGCTTGGATCCATGGAAGCTCACATCATTCCAGCCCTGAAAAGATGTTTCATGAAAAATATGTGTCATACTTTTTTCACAATATTGAATTCAACATTAAAAGAACAAACTTGTTTAAACAATTGATTAGAAGTCAAAAACTCATTATTATAGAACCTATGAGAATAAAAGTACTTTTAAAATGCAAATTAAAATCATTGTTCATGAAAATAAACTATAGTGGAGAGCGAATAATGTGACATTATTTTCATTGATGACATCTACAAAATCAGTCTCATTAGGTTGAATAAATTAGCATAATTACGTAATACAGCAGAAAATGTGATATAAATGTAAATTTTTATTGCGCGTGGGGTAGCTCACGTGATTGTACTGATAAGGAATTGAAAGTTATCGATGAGAGCAGGTAGTGTTGGTTGTAAAGGAATCTGAATGTGAAGGAATAGATTGAATATCATGACATTTTGAATATGCCTGGCGTTTATTAGTTAGATGACTTTAAAACGAAATGGACTATTGGAAATCTGGAAGAATGGGGACAAATAATGGTTATTGCCAGGAAATTAAAAAATGCCCACACTTTTTCCGGACTATCAGGGTCATTCCAAATAAGTGGAATATATTAGGTGCTACCTCCGGAGGCAGGATGCTATCTTTATTTTATGCAGTATTATGGTCGAAGATGACAAATGTGTAGTCCTAACAGCGAAGAAGAAATCATAGTTACATAGCTGGTTAGTAGGAAAAAGAACTTCGCGTTGCCGCAGATACTCAGATATTACAAGAAACTGTTCTCAGATACTTGTAGGATTATGCGACAGAGGACTTGATGAGTGTCTCACAGACAAGAAGGAAGCGTAGCGCCTGTTTGTAATGGTGTCAAGCATCGAAATTGGTCCGTAAACAGGTATGTAAGCACTTCTTAGATGAGAGTAGATTCAATCTTTCATCTGATTGTTGACGCCAACTGTTCTGGTATGGAAATAGTATTCTTTCGAGAACTTTCTTTACTCACATGATTTCCTTGCTTTAGCAAGTTGATTGATAGGGTTCAGTGACTGATGAAGTATTGCGACGAGACACTTTTTTGAGGACTAAAGCTGAAGTTAGAATTGTATTTCACGTTAGGCGCGTGAGTAAAAAGAAAAATATTATGCGCTGTGTTGGAGGGTTCAGGACTATAATGAATTAAAGAAAATTCTTCTTAAGGATAAATTGAAATGGAGAATCATTATATGTATTATATATATATTAGGTCTACCGAAAAGTTCTGTCCGTTCCGGTTACAATCAGTTTCAACAAGTATGCGCATATTCACTTGACGCATATTTAGCCCTCTTTTTTTATCACTTAATGTCTACATACTGACCTAGCAAATGAACTAAAACATAGATGGTTCACGTTAGTATTAAGTGACACATGTGATAGTTTACCCACGGCTGTTGTTAAAGTTCATTTACACCACTGTATTTTTGTCAAGATCATGTTAGAGCAAAATCCTTTTTGACAACATCAGAGATTGTGGATAGGCTTGATTCAGCTCAACGAACCATTTCGGATCATATTCGGAAACTAGGGTTTGTGTGGAAGAATTCGAGATGGGTGCCACGTAAATTAAGTGAGAAGAATTTGAATGATCGAATCATCATATTGCGTGCCACAAAATCGAACCCTTCTTGGACAGGATCATAACTGGGGAGGAAAAATGAATTACTTATGATAACATCATAAGGAAAAGGGCATATTGTGAACCCGGAAAACCTGCCCCTTCTACTTCTAAGCCGAAGTTGAGCCTGAACAAAAGAATACTGTGTATATGGTGGGACATGCGAGGACCAATACATTTTGAGCTGTTGAAACCAAATGAAAGGCTAAATTTGGAGAGGTACTGTCATCAATTGGATAAATTAAAAACAGTACTCCAAAAAAAGAGTCCGGCGATGTTCAATAGGAAGGACATCATACTGCTTGACAGGGAACATGCTGCTTTGGGGACTCGTCAGAAAGTCGCAGAGCTAGGCTGGGAAATTCTATCACATCAACTATACTCCCCGGACCTAGAACTTTTCGATTATCACTTGTTTCTGTCCTTACAAATTTTTTTTCAGGGGAAAAAATTCAAGAACGAAGAAGATATCAGACAAGCACTGGTTCAAATTTTGGCCTCTAGAGATAAGACATTTTTTAAAAATGAGATATACAAACTGCCCTCACGCTGGCAAGAAGTCATAAATAATGGTGGAAATTATATTATTCAATAAAGTTTATTCAATGCATGAAAAATTTATTCTTTTGTTTTATTCTAAATATGGACAGAACTTTCCAGTTGACCTAATATAATACGCGCAGATTGTAGGGAATATCTAACTATGATAGGTTACCTCATCTGAATTTCGATTGATGGACATCCTTTTCTTTCTTTGTGCTTAAAGCATTCAGCATGAACTCAGCTTAAAAGTCAAAATTAAAATTCCCGAATTGTAAAAAAATTTATGCATTTTCTAAACTTCTAAAAAAATTTGGCTGTAGTAAATCTTCATAACACAGTTTTATAAGAATACCGCTATAAATTTCATAATTGAAAATTGCTGAAGTAATTGCAGAGTAATTAAATATATGTTTTAAAATGTTTTATTCTTGGCATAATAACTGAAAAATAAATATCACAGAAAGCTAGTAAATAGACATGCAGTACTTACCAGATCGTCAATAATTATAAATATGATGTGTGGCGGCTTTGAACATTTGATAAGATTAAAAAAGCACAGTAGGGTTGTCACTGATACATAAATGAGACATTTTATGCTCTTCATATCCTAATAAATTTAAAAATAGTGGCAAAAATATTTCATTAAATTCTTGAAAAATATAATCACTAGAATGATACAAATTTAATTTTACTCTGATTATCATTATAGATATTCAAAAAAATGAATACGAGATCGAAGAAAAATTACATCAAAATAGAAAGATAAAGGGAAAAATGCTACTGTAAAAGAGTTTCAAAGTAAGAATATTAACCAATAACAGTTGAAAATAGTGAGTATTTTAAGATTGATAAAATCATACTCAGATTTTTTTTTGGAAGGTGTTTGGCTATAAAAAATCCATAATTTGTTGGAAATATTTCGAAAAAGGTTGAGGTAAAGTTCTTTAATAGATTACTGAGGTTTCTGTTTCAACAATGGCTCATAGAGAATGTTTGATTTGCAGTTGATACTCCATTTTAATATGTTCATGTAAAATTGTTAAATCCTAAATTTCATATTTTTGAGGAATTATTTTTCTGAACTGAATATATTTCTGTTTTTAAGAGATTTATATGCTAGTACTCAATTTTTTATCAACATCAGTCAGTGACTAACTGGATGATAGTGGTTTTGACTGTGAAAGATGATCTTACTTTTTGTTAAATAGGTGATCATAATGTAATCGTTCTTTAATTTACGTATGCGTATATACAGGTGGATTTATTTAAACTGACACTATTCAAAGTCACCAATAGCTCAAAATAACTACCACAATGACACCGAATTTAGTATGGGGACCAAAGATATAATGGGAAGTAGGATTCCATAAAAGGAAAATTAGTTCTAAAAATCCCCAAAAGATTTATTCAGGGCGCTGTTATAGCTTACCAAACTTAGAATTAGCTTAAAACACGGATATCGAAAGAAAATTTAAGCTTTCGTATGTGACAATGTCGCCAATAATTTGAGCTATAAAAACATGTAGACAGTTCCGAAAAATAGTATCCTCAGCTGAAGTGAGCCAGCTGAAATGAATACACGACATGCATTACCAAAACGTGCTTTATGGTAAAGCTGTGCCACAAATAAATGCAATGCATCCATCGCTTCTTAATGAGTAAAATACGACAGAAGCTAAGGGGCTTTTATCACTTAATGTTTTGAAGTGAATTATTAAATAGTTCACAAAGAAACAGTGTCAACAATAAATCACTCAGGCAGAGGACATGTCCGTCAGAAGAGATGATAACAGATGCTGCTGCAACTGCAACAGTCGGCAGATCTCAGAGAACCATTGCTGATAGTAACAGTGACAATGGGATAAGAATTTTTCCACTGCAAGAAAGTTTTGAGGTAAGTTCTCCTCTGCCATCATACAAAATCAGAAATAGCTCGAACACTGTGATTATGATAAAGGACTGACATTTTTTCTGTCATTTATTGCCTGAATGTTGGTTGCCGATTGTTCTTATGGCAAATTCTATGGGAATAGGAAATCCACTTTCATTTGAATGCGTCTGTTGACACTCAAAACTGCTGAGTTTGGGCCTCTGAACAGCCCTATGCATTATAAGAAATTCCCATGCATTCATCAAGTCACCATTTGGTATAACTTTACAGCCAAATTCATCACTGGATCATTCTTTTTTTAGATCGATAATGCACAAAGTGATTGCGACATGCTGTGACTAATGTTATCATTCCACAAGGTGTAGAATCACATATTGGTGATAAGGTACAGCAGCTGTTCCGCCATCACTGATGAAAGAGTCACCAGTTGTAGTTTTACAGTTGCATGGCTACCTCATTCTTTTGACGGAACCCCATGTGAATTTTTGCACTGGGGTTATTTGAAATCAAAAGTTTATGTTAGTGGAGTCATACACTTGGGGTATCTTAAATTACAGCATATTATAGACCGATGTGAAACATATCTTGTGGCATGTTGCATACAGCCGCCGTAAGGAATGTTGTTCAGAGATTGCTCGGTATAGTCTCTAAGAACAGCAGTCATATTCAATGGGGTCGAATTTATCGTCAGGGATGTGAATGTAGTAAATAAAGCTTAACATTCCACTGTAATTTTGTGAGATGTGTGATTTATTTTTTTTCTTGTAGCATTTTTTACTTTAAAATAAATACCCCTATTAGCGATTTTTTTAACTATATTTTTTCCCTTGGAATCCTACTTCCCATGTCATCATTTGTCTCCATATCAAGTTTGGTGCCTTTTCGGTAATTAGATCGAGTTACGGTGGCTCTGAATAGGGCCAGTCTAAAAAAATTCCATATATTTACATTTAAATAAATGCAAAGCTGTATGAAAATTACTCTCTTGTTTTAAAACTTCCCTTTTTAAATTAGAGATGATACTATATTTCATAAAAATAATAAAAATTACAAAATACTTAGTATTAGTGTACATTTATTACTGTGCAGAAAATTATAAAAATATACCATTATTTATTAAATATTTTATTAATTATTTAATAATTATTAATTTTGCCTTTCTATTTCAACTTTTGGACTCTGAATTAGGCAAAAACTGGTTTATTATTCTTTAATGCTTTTCTTGGTATGTAATCCTTTTTTAATGTAATTTTATGTACGTAATATTAAACTGGTTCAAATTGCACTAAAAAGTAGTTTACATTCAGTTATGTTCATGGATACAGCAACATCCTTTTTTTATTTCCAAAATTTAATATACCAATTTAAATCGCCTTAATATCTAAATCCTTATAGTCTCTCGTTTATAGAATATGCGCAACATATACTGGAATACGCACAAACACACTCATATTTGTTTCAAGTTTTAAAAACAAAATAAAATTATCTTAATTTTTTTATTTAGAATAAATATATTTTCGACAAGAAAATAAATCAAAGATATCTTTACAAAAACATCCTGTATCAGCTATAAAATTCTAACTTTTATTTTTACTTTGACCTCCATCTGTGAAAAAGTTTTTTATATTAAGGAAGCATAATACCATATATTTCAGAAAGATTATTCTGATAAGGGAAAATACGTCTTACCTTACATGAGTAGATTTTACATCCCTATAAAAGAAACACTAAATATATAAGAAAGTTCGTTTTCAAATTTTACAGAATTTTCGATCATTCATCGACAAGAAAGGCATAAATTCTTTTGGACTTTAGTGAAAAAGATAATTTATGTCGCTGTTCATTTCTTTTTTATTTTGGAAATTTTAAAACAATATTTACAAGTAGCATAAAATCACAAGTTTTACTGCCATATTATAAATATTTTCGAAATTTTCTTCTAGAAGAATCTTATCATAAACGAAGAATAACTTTCTTTGTAAAAAATTGAGCATCCATGTCAAAAGAAAAAATTCAGCTGAAAAATGTGAATATAAGTCTTAAGCAATGAAAAAAAAAGCCACAATTAAATCAAAAATAAAATAAAATAAAATAAATTTTAATTAAATTTAAAATAAATTTCATAACAGGTCTTTAATATTTTCTTTCAGGTGTACAGTAAATGAGTGGCATATTCTTACGATCATATGTTAATTATATAAGGAGGATATTGTTTTATTTAATGTGTAAAATTGTATAATAAAACTATAACTTAAAGAGTTAAAATATTGAAAATACTTTCTTTACTAATTACTAAAAAAATATTATTATTTGTGTTCAGGCAATTAAATTCAGTCATCAAAGAAGAGCCATCGTTAACAATAAACTTAACAATTTATTTATCTAGTGTTATTAGGCCTGGCACCTTCAAGTTGGGAGAGCTACGTTTAGCGTGTAGAGTTCAGAGTACAGAGAGATTGTAAACAAAAATAAAAGTATCTACTTACATAGTGTTCAGACGCCCTCTGGCGGTTACAAAGAGAATTCGTTAGGGGATTCTTAACAATTACGTCTAACCAATCATTCTAATCAACGCAGAATGCAAACTGAAATCTTAACTGTTTGGATTTATTCAATCAATTTAACTAAACTAAAAATGCAATTTAGAAGTGTAAAATGATAGAAGAGAAGAAAGACTTGATAACAAATGGGTTTAAAAATTAGAAGTAAAGAAAACACATAGGAAACAGTTTCACTTCAAAATCGGTCAAAATCAAAATTTTTTTAATAAGTTAAAATATTACAAAGAGAAATTCTTTTATATAAATATCAAATAGAACTCATTTTAAAACTTAGTCGGATCTTGTATTAATAATACAATTTGCCTTTGTTTTTCTTTGGGGTTGCTTACACTAACTAATTCTATTTAAAGGAGTCGCTAAATCCTGAAAAAACGTTCGTCATATGGAATATTCATTAAATAGAGATTCTTCTTTTAATATTCTTTAGAGACCACATAAAGCAAATTTTAAATTCATAAACACTACATATTATTTAAAAAATAATTATTCTCATATTTTTGAAAATTAATATCCCTTTTCATTTTATATATCTTATCTATCAGAAAGAAATCTGCAATGAGAACAAGAAAGAAAACATTGTACAGGAATACACTGTATTTCAACTTTAAAAAGCAATTTTATATTAAAATTCATGAATTTTTTAACGACAATTTCTAATTTTAAACCTACAAGTAATTTTAAACACGCATTATTTTATTACCA
Source organism: Trichonephila clavata (assembly GCA_019973975.1). Taxonomy (NCBI): domain Eukaryota; kingdom Metazoa; phylum Arthropoda; class Arachnida; order Araneae; family Nephilidae; genus Trichonephila; species Trichonephila clavata. Next base: position 86,355 of record BMAO01012986.1, read on the forward strand.
ATACTTTTAAGCATATACACTACCACTGCGTCCTTAAATGAAAAAAAATTGTTAACATCTATCAATTTTACTTGAGTGTTTTTGTTTGAAAAATTACAGCAATTTCATTACTCTAGGTGAGTTAGGCCAACCAGTTCAAGGCCATTGGTCACCATAAAATGTACTAAAAGAGAGAATAATTTAAAAAATGCTCTGAACTTTTTTAAAAATAGGGAGAAAAAAAATCGAATCGTAAGAGATAAAGTTCGTTAAATTGAAAATGGACTTCTCTATATGGAGGTTATTTTTCGAAAATAAAGAGTTTCAGAAAAAATAATACACATAATGGAGAAATTCGCAATATAGAGGTTTGTTATACGGAAGTTTGACTGTTATTCTTTGGGTATATCTTATAAAGCATTTTCTGGTAATACTCGTATTTACATTCTCACTTTTTTGTAAAATTTAAATATATTGTAATCTTATTCATTAATGTGTTAATATTCAATAGGTAAATTTGAAATACACTATTTAAGTTATAGATCTAATTTACTCATGTGCATGAGTAATAGTCATTGATATTTTTATTTTAATTGAAAAAAATCATACGGTAATTTAACATGGTTTACACTCCCTTTTAATTTAGTACTTTTGATTAAAATTGTCCATTACATGAGAAAATGTTTAAGGATACTCTGATGTAATTAGATTTTTAGCGTTTAGCATTACAGTACTCTACATCTAAGAGTTTCTTATTAGTCGCATAGATACATTTATTTTTTAAATCAAAACATATTGCACAACGCTTTCTGAAGGAAATATTTGATATTAGTTGATATAGTCGAATGTTATTTTAGCTAAGAAAATAAATCTCAAATTTTTTAAATGAAATAATGAGCTTATTTTTAACAAATAATTATGAGAAATCCAAGTGAAAAGGCATTTATTAATTTCGAATATTCTAGTATAAAATAATGTTAAGGAACTAAAAGCAGATTTGAAAAGCTTATATTAAAATAATACCACATAACTTGTTTCACAAAGCAATTTATTTTAGATTCCACGTAAAATTTATCACATGTGTTGACAAAGAAAGAAAATAATTTAGAATATAATAATTCCTTTTACAAAATAAGATAAATAAAACTTACAATTACATTTGTGTAAAAATCTCTAAAATTTACCCTGCACGAATACCTTAGAAATCCATAAATATAACTAATATTACCTTAAAATTATTTTAAAACAAAAACAAAAAATTATAAAAATTAAAAGAACAGTTATATATGAAATTAACTATTCTGCTCAGCATTTCAAAAAATCAAAATACTCATTCAGAAGTTTATCAATAAATATTTGATCAAGGATATTGAAAATTGACGAGATGAAATGTATTTAATATTGCTCTTGATGTTTATAATTTTAAGAAAATTTATGAATCAAACAGAGAGTAGAAAAAATGCATAATTACTTGTAATTTAATAAAAGGCTTCATTAGTTATTATGTGATGATTATTCCGATGCCACCAACTCTGGGGAAATGCCGAAATGATGAAGCAGGGTGGAATTCCTAAATTTTTTTCAGATCGAAACTTCTTTTTGAATCTCTACCATTTAAATACGATCCGACAGTTTCATGCCCTTGCGATTTTGCAAAAGTCACGGAAATTCATTGCGTCAGGCTGAATGAATCTCGATTCAAAAGGAAATTCTGAATTAAAAGAATGGGAATCGGTAGCAGAACCTTTCAGCGTGCAAATGCTCTCGCAAAAAAGGTGCTTAAAACGACCAGGCTTTGTGCTAGTGATTGTTCAAAGGTGAGAAGAAAGCAATGTACGAATAGGTTTACTTCGGAATATGACTAGGCATATATTTAATTATTGGTTTTGTTAAGTTATTTGCCACGTTTTAACAATGGCTTAATCCCTCAATAAAAAGACGCAAGTACATCGAGGTAAACATATATTTTTGGGAACACATTCGACAGTAGTGAATACAATAAAATTTCTTTCTTTCATTTTTTCTTTTTGGCAAATGAAAGGCATGAAATATTCAAATTTTGAAAAGTTTTGAACAGAATTATCTGTCAATGGAACGTTTCGTTTTGATTTTTAAGAAGAAGAATTTATTTGTTTTGTTTGATAGTTTAATTTAGGAGAGTTTACAATCTTTACATTTATATTCGGTTATCATCTGCTTATAAAAATAGCTTTTGCTGTTTAGAAACAGCTGCGCACTATACTAAAAGCGATTTATTGAGGAGTGGGTGGGGGTGCGACAGCTATACTGTGACCACAAAAGGTGTTGTAGTTCTATAATGTATTGAACTATTTATGAGCAGACTTTGAGTTATGTGTAACTTATCTACTCAAGCAAAGAAAGCGCGGACTGTATACTTTAAATAATGATGGTTTATTGAGCGACGATTGGTACGTCCGCTCCTTGGGTTGGTTACAAGCATACTGAGAAAAATATAAACAAAGAGGACTACTAGCGCCTTCTGCACATGCGGGTCGTAACAGAATCCCCGCCATTGAAATGAAATTTCAATACAAATACATAATGCAATTTACGATACTAAAACATAAGATACACAATATTTACAAAGCAAAAATACATGCATAATGATTAAATGTAAATACACAATATTTACAACACTTAAATGCAAAAACAATATCTACCTTACTTAAATGCAAAATACACAATACATTTGATGATACTTAAAATACGATTAAAGTTAATTTATACATGTACGATAATTACAAACAAAATTCATACAGGTAATATACAAAGATTTCTAATGGTTCTTTTTAATATGTTTTCATTTGGCACACGCAAGTTCACAACTCGGACTTTACCATCGGTGCCAGGAAATACTTCGGTTATTCGACCAGTACTCCATTTCGTACTGGGAAGATTTTCATTTTGATTAAAACTAAGGTTCCCACAGAAACATTATTCTTGTTAAATTTCCACTTGTGACGTTCTTGTAAATTATTTAAATAATCACGTTTCCAAAGCTAATATATGTGTCGGGTAATTTTTTTTACTTTTCCCCATCTCGACAACCGATTCTCGTTTATATCAGTTATTTGTGGTTCAACTATGGAAGTTAGGGGTCTACCTACTAAGAAGTGCCCAGGAGTCAGTGTTTCGAAATCATCGAAATTTGATGTCAAAGGAGTGAGTGGTCGGGAATTTAGCACTGCTTCAATTTCACAAAGTATTGTGATGAATTCTTCGAGAGTTAAGTGTGCGTTCCCTACAACTCTTTTTAAGTGGAATTTAAATGAGTTTACACCTGCTTCCCATAGTCATCCATGGTTTGGGGATCTTGGTGGGATAAAATTCCACTCTATGGATTCATTAGTCAAAAATTCTGCTAATGTTTGATCAGGTAATTTAATCATTTTGAACATTTTTTTTAATTTCGGCATTTGCGCCAACAAATGTTTTAGCTTTGTCGGAGGTGATTTTTGAGCACTTTCCTCTTCTACCAAAAAACCGTTTTAAACTTGCTATGAATGCTTGGGATGTGAGATTTGTCACAAAATCCAAATGAATTGCTTTTGTACATAAACATACATATATTACTACATAAATTTTATTTAGTGCACCTATTCTTTGATTTTTAAATTTAATAAAGGATGGGCCTGCAAAATCAATGCCCGTGATATTAAAGGGATAATTCGGAGATACACGATCCCTCGGTAGGTTGGCCATAATTTGATTCATTGTGATAGGCTTTTTTTTTTAAGCAAATCACGCATTCATGAATAATTCTACGATAATTATTTCTGCCATTGAGGGGCCAAAATTTTTGACGAACAAGATACAAGAGGGAGTGGGGTCCTGCATGCAAATATTTTTATGATAATAGCTCAATATGATATCAGTTAAAATATTTCTACTAGGTAAAATCATGGGGAATTTAGCCTTCTCGTTTAAATTTGAATTTGCAAGTCTGCCTCCTACTCTAATAATGTTACTCTCATCAAGAAAAACATTAAGGGAGGTTAATTTGCTTCTAATAGGAATAGGCTCACCTGCCAACAATTTACGCATTTCTTCAGGGAATTCACTTTCATGTAATGAGCGGATCAGCCAGTTTTCAGCATGACTTACCTCTTGTGAAGTAAGGGGTCCCTTTATCTTTGCAGTTCTGGTTTTACAGTTATGTATGAACCTGTAAAGAAAACTTACAACACGAATTAATTTTATAAAATTATTTGAAATATGAATTATGTTTTCAAAGAAATTGCTTTCAGTCAATGTCAAGGAAATGTCCTTTTTTGGATTTGAGAGTTCTTTTTCATTTCTATTAAATACAACCTTTCTGGGATAGGTTCATTTATTCCTTTGGTCAGAATGTCGGTTTCACGTAGAAATGAGGATCCATTCCACCACTTGGAGTTGGTTGAAAGAACGTCTACACTAATTCCTCTGGTAAGGAGATATGCTGGGTTGTCCTTAACTGAACAGTGGAACCACGAGTTAGGATCGGTGAGGGCTTGAATTTCGCGAACCCTGTTCGCCACAAAGGGTTTCCATCTATGGCTTGGGCCTTTGATCCAATATAAGGTGATCTGAGAGTCCGTCCACAGAAAGGCTTTGGTTGAATATTTTCGATCAATGATTTTCTTTACTTCCTTCGCTAAGCGTGCAGCAAGTAAAGCACCCATCAGTTCCAATCTGGGCCGGGATAACTTTTTCAGAGGTGCGACATGGCTCTTGGATGTCACGAGATTAATGCTGATTCTGTCTTTGTACTTGACCCTCAAGAAGGTGGCTGCTCCATATGCTTTTTGACTGGCATCGGAAAATGTATGGATTTGGACATCACTTGAATCTCCACTGGAATCGAGGATCATTCGTGGAATCTTTAATTCTGATAAAAGTGGAAGTTCTGACCACCATTGTGACCATATTGCATAAATATCTGGTGGTAGCTCGTCGTCTCAGGCTAACTTCCGTAGCCAAAGTTCTTGTAATAGGCATTTGAGCCTAATTGTGTAAGATGACAAAAACCCAACTGGATCGTATATTTTACCAGCTGATTGAAGTACAACTCTTTTTGTGATAGGTTTTGACGTATCCAATTCCATAAGTCCTTTCACATCAATTGTGAAATAGTCATGGACGAGATTCCATGGTATCCCTAAAACCTTTGATAAAGGGATTTGAGAACTGTCTTCCGAGTGACGAGGATGTATCTCAAGTCCTTCCCCTTTCCAAGATCTCATCAGTGTTTGATTGTTTGAATTCCATTTCCGTAGCGTCATGCTGGCATTCTTCATGATTGTGTCAGCATCCTTTGATAATTTTAAGGCTTGGGAAATGTTCTCAGCACCACTAATTACGTCGTCAACATAGAGAAACAAGTGTCAAGCATTTCCGTTGCTGCTGGATATTGCTCCCGGTATTTCTCGATGTGATATTTAATTGTTGCGGAGAGTAAGAAGGGACTTACGTTGACTCCAAACATCACATGCTTAAATCTGTACACTTGAAACTTGTAGAGATTTCTTTGGTTTGATTCAAGTTCTGGGAACAGAAATCTAACTGCATTTATCTCTGTCCTCGTCACGTAATGAGATTTGCAAGAATGCACGTTCTATGTCTGCGGTAATAGCAATCGTGTTCAAACGAAAATAAATTAACAGGTGGAATATGTTTGGATTTAAATTCGCACCTGGCATATACACTCATTGAGAGTTAATTGTCCATCTTCATGGGAGCTTGCATCGAAGACAATGCGTATTTTCATAGTATTTTCTTGGCGAAAGACCGCTTGGTGTGGTAAATAAAATACTGCTCTATCAGTTGGTTTCTCAGTTTGAAAAACCCTTTCTATTATCCCTTGCGGCTCATATTCTTTTAAAATTCCAAAATATTGTTTGAAGAGAGTTGGGTCCCGAATGAATCTTTTTGCTAACGATTTGACATGGTTTTCTGCTACGGAAAAATTGTCATTTAACTCTTGTTTAACTCTTTTCCAGGGAAAACCAACTTCATAACGGCCACTATTGAAACGTACTGAGGATTTAAAATGTTGCATGGCCTGGTCATCTGGATCACAGCTAGACTCTTCTTTAATTTCTATTGCTTCTAAATCCCAGAATTTTGTTAAATTTTTATCAACCTGATCTTGAATGAAATTGCAAAAATAATAGTTTGATTGATCGTTTTGAATGGAACCTGTTACGATGTACCCGAAAACAGAGTCCTGCAATATTATTGAATTGTCATGTAATTTTATTTGTTTATTTTTTAATAATTCATAAAATATTTCACCTCCCAGGAGAATATCGATTCGTTTCGGAATATTAAATTCCGCATCTGCATAAGTTATATTTTGAGGCAAATTCATGTTTGTTAAATCAAATGGCTGAGTAGGAACACATCCTGTTATTTCCGGGACTAAAAGAAAGTTGAGTTTTCTTTTAAATGAGCCCCCGTTTGATATCTCAATTGAAACCCTTTTTCTCACGGAAAAACAACTCCCGCTAACACCTGCAATAGTTGCACAGAAATCTTGTTTCTTCAAACCGAGGACATTTGCGGCTTGGAAGCTACAAAGACTTTGTTGACTGTCAGAATCAAGGATGGCGATCATTGAAACCTACACCCCTGCTGCGCTTTGAACTCTGACCTTGGCGGTCGAAAGCAAAACTGATCTCTCTCCAACCTCATTGTAAAGACACGCAGTGGTTGGGGTATATGGTTCTAGGGGTGAATTAGCGACACTCCGGTCATGAATAAACCCTGATAAACTCTGTGGAGAGGGAAAATTTCTGTTATTTTCGTTTGCTACTTGACGAGGTACACTTGCGTTGCAAAGAAGAGAATTGTGATTCGCATTACAAAACTTACATTTCTTGTTCAGTTTTACACAGTTCTTAATAAGGTGATGACCAAGACAATTAAAACATAAATTAAGGGATCTCACTTTGTTCTTTCTGTCCTGAACAGACATATCGTGAAATTGTTTACACTTAAAAATTGGGTGCGGTTCTGAGGAACATAAGGGACAGGTTTTTTTTAACACTTTTCACGACTAATGATTTGAATTTCGGAGAATATTCTTTCTTTTTTTCCAGTGAATTATTTCTTTGCACGTTTTCTAAGGCTTGACTTCTTTTAATTAGAAAGTCTAAAAATTTATCCCATCTAGGCAAATCATTGGAATGTAATTCCATTTCATATTGTTTACGTGATTCATCATCTAGACGTTGAGTTATAACAAAAATTAACATTGATTCACACAAGGTGTTAGGTTCTAATTCTAATTGTTTTAAAGCTCTAAAATGACTCTGAATGGAATCTATTAAATTTCTCAGTTGAAAAGCAGATTCAAATTTTATTTTGTTAGGATTTAAAAGTTCAGCAATATGGCTATTTACAATTAGTCGTTTATTTTCGTATCTGCCTTTTAAGACTTCGAATAAAGATGAATAAGAATCATTTACATTTTGCAATTGTTTTGCATGACCTTTGAGGGCCGATTGTAAATAATACAGTTTTTCAGAGTCTGATAAACAAGTATTTTCTTATGAATTAATTGTATGAATTGGGATTTAAATTGCAACCAATCAATATACTGTCCTGAAAATTCTGGTAAATTAATGGATGGCAGTTTCACATTGCAATTAGAAAAATTATTTTTAACAGATAATTTAGAGATATTCACATTAGAAGGTTCAAGTAAGGTATTGAGACTCACCTCTAAATTATCTGCGTCTTCTTCCATTTTGTCCAAACTGCTTTTGAAATTTAGAAGCTCCTCATCCGAAAGAACACTGTAGCTTTGTCCCGTAAGGCGTCAATTTTTCCTTTAATCTCGGAAAGCGATGCGAGCTTGTTTTTTAGTCCAGCTTGATTCAACGGTGAATCCACATTTTCCAAACAGTTTTTAATTCGCGGAATTTGACCAAGAAGATGTGATTTATGCCTGCTGAACACGGTGAGCTCTTGGAGCCATTTTAAATTTTGGTTCGGGCTCGGGTGACCACACAAACTGGGTGGGGTGCGATAGCTATACTGTGATCACAAAAGGTGTGGTAGTTCTATAATGTATTGAACTGGTTATTAGCAGACTTTGAGTTATGTGTAACTTATCTACTCAAGCAAAGAGAGAGAGCGGATTGTATACTTTAAATAATGATGGTTTATTGAGCGACGGATGGTACGTCCGCTCCTTGGGTTGGTTACATGCATACTGAGAAAAATGTAAACAAAGAGGACTACTAGCGCCCTCGGCACATGCGGGTCGTAACAAGGAGCATTTATTATTCTTGTGATTAATATATTTCTCATGTACATTATCATTTCGTGTGATCAATTCGCGTTCAATAAGAAGTCTAGTTCTCGTCAGTTTCCTATTTCAATTCGTTTTCTTTAAGTTGATAGGAAATAAATTTTTTTTGAATGAGTGAAGTAGGCAAATTATGTAAATAAAATTAATTATGTAATTGACGAATATTTATTTATTATATTAGATAGTTTCCTCTCTTCACACATTGTGAAAATGTTAGTAATATTTTTGGCGTTCTTTGTTGAATGGAAGTTTGTTGGTAATAATACTTTTCAATTTAATCGTTTTCTTTCAATTTTTCTTAATATACACTATCTATTATACACTATCTGGCCAAAAGTATCCGGACACTCCTTAAAAAAGTGGTTCTGGCGAGTGACGCAATTTGATAAGTAATTGAAAGCTATAAAAGTGTTGGTAGTGGTTTGTCAGATTGTATTTATGCGTTTGTGAGGCAATGAGTAAGTCAAAGGAGCTTAGTGAGTTTGATCGTGGCAGTATAGTGGGATGTCACCTTTGTGGGAAATCAGTTCGTGAGATTGTGGACATTTTACAGAAGCCTAAATCTACTGTGAGTGATGTAATTGTGAAGTGGAAACGTCGAGGCAGTGAAACGGCAGAAAAATGAACCGGTAGGCCGAAAATACTTGATGAACGCAGCTGCAGAACTCTGAAAAGGGTAGTGAAACAAAATCGCAATTCCTATTTGGTGGAAATTTCTCAGGAACTCCAAAGTTCATTAGGAATTAGTGTTGGCAGTAGACTGTCCGTCTAGAGTTAAAAAACTTGGGATTCCATGGTCGTGCAGCCGCTCACAAGCCAAACATCACTCCACAGAAAGCGAAGGATCGATTGCAATGGTGTAGAGCTCACCGTCATTGGACTGTGGACATGTGGAAAACTGTTCTTTGGAGTGATGAATCTCGCTTTATAGTCTGGCAGTCGGATGGACGCGTCTGGGTTTAAAGGATGCCCGGCGAACGCTTCTTTAGTGACTGCATTGTGCCGACTGTTAAGTTTGGTGGTGGAAGCATAACGGTGCGGGGGTGTTTCTCGTGGTTTGGCCTGGGTCCGTTAGTTCCTGTGATTGGAAACATGAACTCTGAGATATATGTGGACATTCTGGACAATGCTGCACTCCCAACTCTATGGCAATATCTCAGGGAAGGCCCATTTCTCTTCCAGCAGGATAACTGCTCCATGCATACATCGAGGCTTGCACAGACGTGGTTTGACGAAATGGGTGTTCAAAAACTGGACTGGCCTTCTCAGAGCCTCGATCTAAATCCCATAAAACACCTTTGGGACGAATTAGAGCGCAGATTACGTAGCCAGCCAAATTGACCATCCTCACTGCAAGCACTCACTTCAGCTGTGATGGACGCCTGGAAGGCAATTCCTATGGTCACCTATCAAAAATTGGCGGAAAGTCTTCCCAAACGTGTGCAGGTTGTCATCCATACAAAAGGGGGACCAACATCATATTAATATGTGCCTCAGGACGCTCTAAGTCCATACCACCGGGTGTCCGGATACTTTTGGCCAGATAGTGTATTACCAATTTGATGACCTCATATAATTGTTTTTATTAGTTTTAAGCAGGGGGAAAAGTTTCTCTTTGTCAACAGCTAAAGAATATTGAGTTCCTAGAATAAAATATAAAATTTTATAAAAAATTTCGCATATTTTATGTGATACATCGCACTTTTTTGCACCTTTCAAATTGTGAATAACTCTCATTCTAATACAATCACATGTAATGCTTACGGGTTAGTAGTAAATTTGTGAAGGAGAAGCACGGTAAGATGTCAAATATGTAATGATGATTTACCAATCTATCGCATATTACTTGCTGAAGTTTGATAAATATTATTTCATAATGCATTATCTATAATCTGAATAATATTGTACATTTACAGAAAATTTCTGCTGCTTTTCTACTTCAGAAAACAAACAAAGAAACTGTAATCTGTGTATTACATTATTGCATAACTCTGTATTCTGACTAACAACCTACGATTTTGAGTAACAGATTAATAAATGGCAGCAAAAAATAAAATAGTTATTATTTGAAGAATTTTATAATAATTATTTATTACTGTAAATAAGAATTAAAAGATTTACGTGAACATTTATTAAGCATTCATAATTTTATAACTATAAAGAATTTTGTAATGCATAGTTTTAATGTTCTTTTTTAGTATATATAATTAATTCTTACGGATTCTTAATTTGCAATAGTTATATGGAAATTGTAATTTTGTGACGGATCTCTCAAAACGGTTCCTTCAACTAACTCCTCAGGGATTCTTTTAGGGAAATATTTTTCTCAACCAACTTTCACCGAAGGTAAGAAAACGTGATTATGCAAATTAAGTTTATTATATAAATTCTGTATTCGCGTGTTTTGAGAGTTAGTGAGTGGAGGATCGTGAGTTATTGCAGTGCGGAACTAAGTTTATAAAAGTGTATATTGAAGATTTCCCAGTGAGGATCGGATTTGATCCCGTCAAGTATAAGCGTTCAAGGTCTCAACAGTAGGACTTCTACTTCACAAGAGTACAGGTACTGTAAGCATTATTTAAATAGAAGTTAAAAGATAGCTTGTAGTGGGAGGCTGGGTTGAAATCGAGCCTGTATAAGTTATCGTAGAAATCAGTTGAGGGTCCGAAAATATTATCCCTACGCTAACTGGTTTCACCTTCGCACTCTTAATTTTGATCAACAATCTTAATTGGATTACTATTGTGCTTGCTTGATATTTTGTGACAATAAAATAATTAGAGTGAATCATGTCGACTGATTATGCAGTTCTCCCCACACATCTAGCCGGGTCCAAGAGTATACAAGGGGGATTAGAGGGAAGTAGGAACAGACACACATTACAATTTTAAACTCCTGTAAAAAGATAATTGTAAAATAGAATGTAAAAATTTAATTTTTTTTTTTGAATTTTTTATAACGTTCTAAAACAACTCTAGGGCTATTGATGATAGACTTCGTAATTCTAAACCTCAATAAAGTGATGAGGACTACATCAGAGCTGTGTGTGGCACCCCTCTCTCCAAATTTCAACATCACGCCAATGTGAGGACTTAAAACTTCGACAGATTTAACAGGCTTCGGCATTTTTATTCAATATAATAATATAAAAAAATAGCAGCTTTCAACGAGCCATTACATAACGAATAAATTATTATAGAGGAAAAGTATTAAAACTGATTTCTATGATAACTAAAAAGTTACACTCGTACAATAATCAATTCTCAAAATTCCATCAAAAACTGAATGTGTGTGTGATCTCCTCTCTTTTCTTTTCTTTTTCTTTGCATGATGGAGGTATGCAGTCTAATCGTTAATAGTTACATGGTTGATTGCAAAGATGGAGGACAGCGCTAGTATGGCATCCAATTAAAATAAACATAATTTTAGATTTCCTTCCAATTTGAAGAAAAGCAGTTTTCAAAAAGTATGAAACCGATTAGAAATACGTTTTATTCTAAACATGGAATTCTTGAACCAAATATTATTCGAATATATACCAAAATTATACAACAACAAGCGGGAAAGGGGGGGGGGGAGAACAGAATTTTTAAAAAAAAAATCATTAGTCTATCGAATAACAGAATTTTTAAAATTTGATGTGAAAAATATATTTCGAATTATCGCACAATGAGGAGTTTGTTATTCTTTAATACAAGCTACAACTTCGACAAACTAACATATAATTTGATTTTCTTCAAATCGATCTTTTATTAAATTAAGGGGGGGGGGGCGGGAATATTGAAAATTGTTTCCCAAAATATTCAGCGACATATACACAGTAGCACTTTGCCATAATTAATAAAAAATTATGCCTTTTCTAACTGATTTGATTTGTATGTGGAATACGTACCTCACACGTGTGCATAACACACAATCATCTGTTACTTCACAAATAATTTATAACTATGAAATACAGAAAAATCTTGTGAAAATGAAGTTTGAGAAGATGTTAGGTTTTTTTGTTAGTACTTTTTGGTTTTTAATTATAGTTAGTAGAAGCAAACCAAAAATAAATGTTTAGAACAGATATGTTTTGTTCTCGAAATATATTTTCATGACAGCTGAAAAACAAATATTTTCCTACAAATCGAATTTTCTACTCACAGAATTTTTTATCCATTCCCTTAAATCGAAAGCAGACGTTTAACTAGAAGTATCTTTAATCTCGGCTTAATATTTTTCCAAACTATTTTTATATCTTTCTGAGATGTGGAAATTATTTACTGTGATTTTGTACCTGAAAATTGATTCAGAAAATTGTTGTGAATAGAAATATTTATAAATAGTGAAAACGTACGAAAGAGTAATTTACCATAAATATAGTGCAAAGAGTTGTATAGTTTTAAAGAGATTCCTGATAAACTTTTGCTGCTTTTTGATTTTTGATTCATGCATCTCTTCTTTTGAATTAAATTCATTTATTTTAAATTTAGCCATTGTCAAGACACTTACATTTTAGATTAAATAAATATTATTTAAAAAATTAATGTGGGTAACCTTAAAGAAAAATATGCCTATGTCAGTTAATTTTTATCATTTTTTAAATCTAAAATTATCAAACTCAAAGTAAATCAAGATGTATAAGAAATGATTACTTAATTAATTTCGATTCTGATTTATATGCTGTCAAAAGAAACTAAAATCATCTTAAAATATTTACGAAGTAGGGAGTTACACAATATGTAAAAAAGGGAATACTTAAGGGGAGCCTGTATCCCCTATACCGACAATGTAAAATTGAGCTTTTTTATGTACCTTTTTCTCAGAAACTATTAAATATAAACAACTCAAATTTTGTCTGTATATTAATCAGAAATGAGATTTTTCGAACATATTGTTTAGTTTTAAAAAAGCAAACTTTTACTGAGCATCACTCTGAATTTATAGAAAATTGTCACTTCTTGTTACGGGATCTGCTCTCCAGCCAAAAAGTTTGGGAATATCTCAAAAAGTTCACTTCAGTGTATATAATTAAATATCAGTAATTTGTAGTAAAAATTGCAGGTACATTCGTACAATAGATTCTGGGGAAAAGGTGTTTTAAAAACATCATTTTGAGAAAATTGAATTTTTAATGTAAAATATCATTTCATCACAAAAATTATGAAATATATCCTGTATCCTTCCTAATTTTTTAATCATTAGCTTCTTTCTATTTCTATTAAAACTTTTTACTTTCCTCTTTTACTTAGATTGCCCAGAAAATACTTACATAGCATTTTTCAGCTTTTAAAATAAGCTAATTCATACATGAAAATTTAATTTTAATGAATTTGAAAAAACAAAAGAAAAAAAACTTAAAATATCCCTTCAAAAGGAGAAATTAAAATGAAAATTAGCTGTCAAACAGGTGCTTGTTTTATCCAATGAAAAACGACCATTGATTAAATATACTCGTTATTATAAACACATTTATCTATCATTGTATCGAACAACAAATTTTATAATGTGACATATGAAAACGTGAACACACACAGTGAAACGAAGAAATGAGAAAAATAGATAAGGTTTCATATTATACAGATTCAAAAAGTAATTATTCATATCAGTGATGTACAGCAAGAATTTGTGACTAATACTAATTATTATCTATTTCAATAAACAAAAATATAATATATTAATCTTTGCAGTATATGTGTTGTTGCACTCTGTCGTTGTCTATTTCTATTTACGCCCCTCAAAAGGAGCTTCCACGGAAATATTTAAATTAGTTAAAAATATGTATTACTTTTTGTTTTTATTGGGATAAATCTGACCTAAAGAATTTGACGATAATACTACTAATTATTGATGAAACTTTACCCTCCATTTCTCCTCACAAATTAGATTAAAATACTAGATGTTCAAAGTGATATTTCAAACTTGTGATCAAAATAAGATAGTAATAAAAAGTAATCGAAGTAAAAAAACTTACGTAACTCCAAGAACACGGTTAAGAAGTTCTTTCAAAAATTTTCTTTCTTAAAACACAAATATTATTTCCTCAATCCTATCTTGTATAAATCTGCGTTGTTATGAAGCGATCATATCATCTGTCACATCTAAATTTAGTTAACGAATTCATGGAGAGATGGCAGTTGAAATCCTTTATTGTTAATTTGTGTTTGACAAGTTATCTTTTTTTATTTCATTTTTTTACAAAAATGATTAAAAAAAAAAATATATGCATTTTTATTACTTTTTTTTTTACCGGTAATGAGCTTGTTTAAAATCTCTATTTCATTCTCGAAATAAAAAAAGCAATAACATTTTAAACGAGCAAGTCGCCAGTTGAACTTTAATCTTGGATCCGAAAAGATTATCTTTCGAATTCTCTGATGAGATTTTACGGCTTATCATACGTGATTATAGATATAAAAGTTTCGGTAAAAAATTCACTCATACCGCAGTATCTTTTTAATGTAATAAAAAAAAGAAAATTATTCGTTCCTGAACTTTAAATTTTGTATTTTTGCGATAGAACTAAATATTTTACTCAATTTTTCCTATAACTGAAAAAATAAAACTTTATGGTAATTAATTTTTTAATGAGCAAGAAAAAGTATTACAATTTTTTATGTTTAATTAACCTGTTTCCTTAAATAAAAAGGTTGATATTTACTTTTTACAGTTTTTGATTCTCATATGCATAGTTCTAAAGTTCGAACGTTTCGGGTCAATGTTACATTTCATTTCTTAAAAATAGATCTTTTCAATCTAATTTGAAATAGATGGATACAGGTAAAAAGTGAATTACTAGAAATGAGTCCAAATGTAGAAAATAGATGGCACCATGTGTCAATCAAGTAAAGAGAGAGCAGTTATTTTAGTAACATCTGCTATAAAATATTTGGATTTATCTAATTTCCAAAGGGGTGGAAAAAAAAGAGTTGGAAGACAAAGTGGGAGATATATAAGGTCTTAATTAATAAACACATAAAAAGTTTTGGATCCATATAGAAAAACTTTATTAATGAAATTTGTTTTCAGAGTAATTAAAGCTTTCATTTTTTTATTATTTGTTATATGAAAACCGACATAAGTAAACGGAATAAAAAAAAAGAAATGCATTTCCGGATGGTGTAAAAGCGTTGAAATAAGATTAGAAACCAATAGAACATTAAAAATTCTATGGAGATAATGTTTATTTAAATTAATGTATACTAAATTGATAAAAACCAAATTTTACTTTTTTTTACTGTCTTTTATTTAATTCATTAAAATCTTACCTCTTTCAGAAACTTATATCTTTTTAATGAATAACTTGGGAATATTTCTGGATGCAAAATCGTATTCAGAGTTCAACTAGTCACAGAATAATGCAGATTAGTGAATAATTTGAGCTGTTTTTAACATTTTTTCGAGGACTTATTAACTTATTACGAAAAAAGTCATTAACTTATTTCGAGAGAAGTTAATTTAACAATAATGCGCAGTATTTAGGATCAAAGTGGATGCAACAGATTCCTGAACACTTATTCAGAATTCTCAAATGGATATTTTTTTTTACTTTTGCGTATATCTGAATAGAAATATACACAAGACTAATACGGTCGTCAATAAAAAAAGCTTATGTTTAAACAGATTATATTGTCAAATTCCATTTTACATATTTAAAGAACAAACGAAGAGGAAGCTCTATTCGTGTTTAAATGAGATCAAATGTATTTTATTTACTTTATTTTGGTGTAAAACTCTTTTGACATTCAGAATAAATTTTCAAAAAATTTGAAATATGTAGTTATTACGATTAATTCATCGATTAATTTTTTGTCACTACTGAATTAAAAATAACTTAAAAGAGTTGTAGGAGAGAGACTTAATGAAACTAATAAAATATCACATCAAATTAAAAATTTCCGTGTGAGCTAATTAATCAAGATGATATTCAAACAATTAAGGAACAACAATTTATTATTCATAAGATAAGTAAAATTGCAACTGTAAAAGCTTTGGAAAATATTCTTTTAGTCTATTATGATTACTTAAAAAGGAACTTTCCAGTTTTTTTCTGTTGTATTATAAAAATACTGCAGCATTCAAAATGGTTTCAAAATTTCAATGGAAAAATATTTTATTGAGAAAAAATTTTAATGAGTTATTGGTGATTAAAATTTCAGCTAAAAAGCAATTAGAGCAAATGTTTATGTGTGTGTATTAAATGCTTCTATAACAATCTCTTTTATAGTTATACTAAAGTTAAGTTTCAAGCAATTTCTTACTAAATGAAGAGATATAATATCATATAACGAGTAATCAAACATTTATAGACATATTTACTGGTTAAATCCCCATTATTCCATGGGTTTATTCCTTTTAATTATATTTTCTGTTAGTGTAGATTCATAATACCTTAAATAACACTAAAAAATTATGGGAATTTGATATATTTATTTATACTATTTTAACTTGTTTTGTACAAAATAAAAATAGCTATACAATTATAATTTTGCATTCTATTTTGGATAAAGTTATAGGTTTATTAGCAATCTTGTATGAAAGACAAATTGTCGACTGTATTGAAGGAGTTTGAACACACACATATAAACACATATATTTATATACGTACTGGGTACATTACATTATAATTATTGTACTATATGTAACCTCTACAAGTTATAACCCGCTTTTTGTACCTTATTTGTAAATGAATGAATAGGAAACAAGAAATGAGGAGAAATTGTGCCCGAAACAGATTTTTGAAGAATGCGACACAGAAATTTACATAAGTTTAATACAAATGTGATTTATAACACACACAAAAAAAAAGATTTTAGCAGAAAAGTCCACTTTTGAAGAAAGAAGTACATCACAGTTTTATGTAGAAAAATGACTAATTAGGAATAAGGAATGAGTTCATGCCCCAACTGCAATGCATTGACGGTAACGACTTTCCATGCTGCCAATTGAGTTCTCAGACACCGAAATGGGAAGTGAAGACAAAACATGGAGTAATCCTCGTTCCAGGTCATGTAATGACCTTGAAGGAGAACTTAAATCAGCAAAGTGTCTACCAAGGTAGTTCCAAATAAGCGCAATCAGATTCAGGTCTTGAGATTGAGGTGGTCATTCCACATTTGTTCCTATCTGTGATAATCTGGAGAGTTCTCAATAAATATAACTCAGTGAGGTTGGGCATCATCATCCATAAGAATAAATTTCTTACCAAAAGCAGCAGCAGATGGGTGGATATATCCATCAGTCTTCTTTCCGATATCTCATACTAGTTAGAGTTCTTCCATGGAACACATGAAGGTCAGTGTGAAAAATCCCTGCTCAAACCCTGATTATATCACATATGTAAGTATGTCTTGAACCGTCTGTAAAGAGTATTCAAGCCAGCCCATTGCTGTTTGATCCAAGAAAAGTGTTCTCTTGCCCAAAATAAACGGGTACATCTCTATCTTCAGTTCTGAAAGATAAATACAAATGGGTATTTTTTGCAAAGAGACTTGTAATATAAAAGCCTCTTCGAAATGAATTAGTGCAGATTCAAGCTTTTGATTAAGCAAAATGATATGCAACGAGCAAAGGCATAGTTGTGATTGTCTATTGCAG
This sequence comes from Trichonephila clavata, assembly GCA_019973975.1. Taxonomy (NCBI): domain Eukaryota; kingdom Metazoa; phylum Arthropoda; class Arachnida; order Araneae; family Nephilidae; genus Trichonephila; species Trichonephila clavata. The sequence goes on from BMAO01012986.1 coordinate 104,230, forward strand.
GGGTCGGCAACCTTTCAGCTGTGGCGTGCCAAACCAACCTACCAACATGATTCAGCGTGCCAGGGAATAGCAAATATTTGAAACAATTTGATTCCCACGACAATACATGCAGAATTAGGAAAAATAGAGGCCAAAAATACAAATTTACTTATATGCTAATTATAGATCATTTAAAGATATTTATTGACATAAAAATAAACATAAAATACAACTATTACTTCAATATAAATACAAATATTAAAATATTATAATGTTATTATTTTCCTCATTAATATTTGCTTGTTGTGCTTCTCCGTTTTCTTTGGCTAAGTTCCTTTCCCTTTCACTTCAGTGGCGTAACGTACCCCCCTGCCACCCCGCATTGTGGGGGCCCCAAAGTTCTAGGACGCCCAAAAAGCCTATGTTGTGTTATGGTTTTTCAATACTTTGTAAGATCCGGTTTGGGGCCCAAAACCTGATTGCACCTCTACTGCACAAAAATAAATGGCTACAGAAAAGGGCCACTACGTTTGTATAAGTGCTCGATGCTCATCGGCATCGTCCTATCATATAGAGCCTCTGTCTATTAATTACTAATTTCCGCTTATTCGGTGGTAGGGAGGAAGAACAAAAGTAAATTGCTCTTGCTCTCGAAAATAAAAATGAATTTGGTATGGTATTTCGGGTATTTTATTTTTGAATTGTATTTTTTACTGGTTTGTTATTTTAATACTCTTTTGATTGTAAGCATCTTTTTCTGTTTGTTATCTTCAGCAGGAAACGGGGCCCCTAGAACCCAGGGGGCCTTGGGCTGCAGCCCATACGTAGATGGGCTTCAGCAATAAGTTTTATAATTTTAATTAATCCTGATTTGTACACAATTTATTAAAATGCTTTTAAAATTTTAGAAATATAATCCCTGGATTAGAGTTGGAAAGATAGTAGTGTTTTAAAAAAGAAATTTAAAAACTGCATTCATATTTGTTTAAATAAAATAAAAGAAACTGAATACAAAGAAGTATAACATTTCAGTCAACACTGAAATTCTAAAAATAACACCTTCCTATTGTGAATGTGTGGTGGTGTGGAATTTAGGAGAATGAAATGTTATTTGATTAAATCCTCCACATAAAAAGTATACAAAGATAGCAAGTCAAGTTATTGAATATTGATTGAAATTTTATACATTTGAAACAATTTTTTAAAAAAATTATTCAACACACACATAACAGTAAATTATAAGATCAAGTACTTCCTCACTAAATTTTACATATATTGAAATAAAAAATAGTTAAGAGGAATGTGGTGAGCAAATATTATTCCTTCCTATCAAAAATGTCATTTCAAAATGAATAGCTGCTTCAATATATTAAGATAACAAAGATTTTGAAGTTCAAAATATAATATATATATAGATTTTTTTTACAAATAAATTATTTTATTATAATTGTGTGGTGGAGGTAGTATCTTGGTCAAGAAATATTTATACCAAAATAAATAACTTTTTGTTTTATTTTTTAATAATGATATGTTTTTAATATATATATATAAAGAACAAATTATATATATAAAATTCAGTATTCATTTTTTAAAAAAATAATAAATCTACAACCCTTCTAAATTATTTTGAAGTACCCTCATATTTCTCAAAAGCATGAATATTTTTCAGAACATCTTTTTCTGTTATTATCTTATTTAAGTCAGGGCAGTTTTGTTACAAAAGCTGCTGAATTGTTTATGGTGCTAAATACTGGCTAAGTTGCAGCCTTAGTGTCAGGAAGAAAAAATGGGGAACTCTGACAGTTTTAAACATTTGAACAATTATAACTTCAGGTTCTTATTAAAATATGCAGTTGTATTTCCATCTACTTCTGAAATTGGCACATCTTATTTGAATAAGTGAAGGCATTTCTGGACAGTGCAGCATTGATAGTTAAAAAATATATATATGCTCTAAATTTGGGACTAAAACCGAGTAGTGAAAAATCGAAGCAAGCACTGAACATTCGGAACAGTCCCGGGAAATTGGGGATAATGTACAATCAAGTTCAAAGGAAATTATTAAAGGAATTAAACATAAGAAGGAAAAAATGTATTATTCTTTCTTCTTAACAACCCCCCAAATTTAAAAAAAAGGAGGAAGAAAATTTATACATTTTTCTTCATTGAAATAAAATTTTCAGGAAAAATCAATCTCATTTTTTAAAACAAATATTTAATTTGTATATCTCAATACATCAAATAAAAAAAAAATTTTCAAGAAATTATAATTCAATGAAAGAAAACAGCCACTGTCGTGTAATATAATATATTCTTATTATTAGAAATCTCATTTTTTTAAAAAAAGAATTCTGTATGAAAAAAGCTTTTTTTTTTTCAAAACCTATAACAAAACCTCGTTTTCACTGGAATATGTGTTCCGAGCAAAATATACATCAAGGTATTTTGAAATACTTAAAACTTATTTTAAAATTATCTCTACTCAATAAAGCTAAAAAAAAGTACTGTTTCATAAAATTTACTTTAAAAATTTTTTTTAAAAAAGTACCTCAATACCAACTGAAGATTGAAATGATTATGATACTATACTTTTTAACAATTTTTTAAAAATGTTTTCAGCTTTATACTACAGAATTTTAAGTTTAATCACACGTTTTGAGCATAGCTGAAATATGAATCTATTGTGAACAATGGTTATAATGAATTTTGAGCAAAGTAAGAACAGAACTGAAAAATAAATTATCCCCTTTATACGTTAGCTAAATCACAATATTAACATAATTTTGGACTATTTTTTAACTGAAAAATTATATGGAATTCAAGTCAATTTTTGTTTAGTATAAGCTGAAAGCAATTTTAATTTTAAACAGTATTTAAAAGGCAATGCATGTAATTCTTACCATTTTACAATGGTCTCAATATGATATAGATAAATATAAAACACAATTTTCTTCCTTTATCATTAATATATCAATATTTTTCTAGTTATGTTTCTTAGAATCTATTTTCTATCATTTAGCTTTGTGGGTAGTATAATTTTGTCTTATTATTTTTTTCATTTTATATTATACTATATATATATAAGAATTGCTCTAAATGAAAATATGATTTAATTTCAACTGCAAAAGTTAAAATGATTTTGTAACAATAATCACATAATTCTCAAGTGTCTGTTTAGAAAAAATTTGCTAAACCTGATTCAAATGTTATAAGGATTAATAAAAATTTACTAAAAATTGCAAATAATCAAAAATATAGCAATAAACTAAAATATTTTACTCTTCTATTTTAAATCTACAATATAGTTACAGTTCTACACATTTGTTTTTCCAGTTTCATTTAATATTTTTTTAAAATTTAATCTTAATTTTTATTTTATAAACATACCATATTTCTAATGAACTTGTATACAACAAATAAACAATGAAAACATATTTATATCTTAAAATTCAAACAAAAATTGAAAAAAACATTGAAATTGTTCAGTAGTAAAGTTATAAACAATAAACGCACAATATTTATAATAGGTTATTAGATTCACACATACTGAAACACACACTCAACACAGCATACTCAACAAAGCATTCAATTATTTTGAAAGTAGCCAATAATTCATAAAGAGCCAAATATAGCAACCCCAAAAAAGAGGAATTTGAATTCCAACGCTGTAAAAAATAGGAATAGGTGCTGCCAACGAGAGAAATCGCGTATTACACGTCTGGCCTTATTTGTTCCTTTTATCTATCAGACTTCTATCGGCGACGGATACCGTAATTTTGAACTCCGGCCCTGTGGTGACTCTGGCAGACTTCTCTACAAACTTCCAAACAAAGCAAATGAGTGATCCCGATAAGTATGTAAGAACCGATGCACGTTAAATCTTAATTGAATCTTAAATTTTGAATTTTTGGTGAGTGAGATATTAGCTTATGTGACGTCCTTGTCACATGAAGTGATTAAAAATTATGAGGAGGAATTATTAAAGAATTTCTCTCTCTCTCTCCTCAGTAAACACTCTTTTACTCGATATGTACTTCTCTAGAAAGGTTAATAAACATAATAAAAAATACATACAAACATTGAGAACTTTTATTAGTATATATGACGGGTTCATGTAATTTTAAAATTCGTCAAATGACGAAAAAGTTACCTGAGTTTGTACTCCCCTTTTCCCGCTTACACACCACACCAAACGAAGATTATGAGCTTCGACAAATTTAACGTTCTCCAGCCCTTCTACACCCCCTGTCTTTATATATATACTAGCTGTTACCCGCCCGCTTCGCTGGGTATTTCATGATGTTTTATAAATTTTTACTGCTTATATATATGTATAAATTATTGATATCTAAGTCCTAGCATTAAGAATTCGATTGAATTGAGAAATATACTTATACCTGTAACTGTCACCTGTTGATAAAAAAAAAGGGCAGAACTCATCTAATTTGTATTTTCTAAAAATCTCTAAAATTGAAGCATAGAATGATGATTGCTCTTTCGTAACTCAAAAACCAAGTGGATTCCCGCAAAACCAATTTTCGGTGGATCTCTACTCCGTAAATTGAACATGCAAGCCAAATTTCAAGTCTAAATCTAACAGAAAAAAACAAAAGTTTTACTATCAATATCCCCGTAATCCCGTTGAGAGCCGTTTTCCAAAATTACCGCTCTTAGCGGATTTCAATTCAACAAAAGAAAAATGCAAACCAAATTTCATTATTAAGGTCCTTGTAGCTCGAAAAAAGTAATTTTTTTGTCAATACGTCCCAGTAACCCCCTGCAACCCCCAGAACTTGATTTGCTTAAAATTTATTCTTAGTGGATCCCTATTCAACAAAAGAAACATGCTTAACAAATTTCAAGTATATGGGTCTAACAATTAAAAACAGGAATTTTTTTTTTCTGTAACTCCTCTTGACCCCTCGCAAACATCTTTCCGGGTCAATTTTCATTTTACTCTTTGTTAGAGGAACTCTATTTCATGAAAGGAACATGCCTACCAATTTTCAAGCAGGATGATCAAGTAGTTTAAAAATGGAAATATTTATCGATTACGCCTCTTAATCTCCCGAAATTAAACTTGGTAGTTGATATTGGCGAAACCCATTTTGTAGCGGTTCTCTACTTTACGAAAGGAATCTGCTTATCAAATTTCAAGACTGTAGGTCTAACAGTTTAAAAATGGGGATAATTGTCTATAACGCCACTTGAGCCCCCTCAAAGCCACTTCTGGGTCTGTTTTCACAAAACCCATTTTGTAGGGGAATTGCACTCTATGAAAGGAATCTACTTAGCAAAATTTGAAGACTGTGCGTCCAATTAATTAAAAATGCAAAAAAAATTATCAATAACGCCCCTTGAACCCCCGCAACACCACATAGGGGTCGATTTTCACAAAACACATTTTGCAGTGTATTTCTATCCTATGAGAGGAATCTGCTAACCAAATTTCAAGACTGTGAGTCTAATAGTTTAAAAAAAAGAAATAATTATTTATATCTGCCCTTAACCCCCCGCAACACCCCTTGGGGGTCAATTTTCTCAAAACCCGTTTTGTAGCGGATATTTACTCCATGAAAGAAACATTCCTACCAATTTTCAAGCAGGTAGGTCAAATAGTTTAAAAACGAAAATATTTATCTCTTACGCCACTTATTCCCCTGCAACGCCACTTAGAGGTCTGTTTTCACAAAACCTTCTTATAGCTGATCTCTACTCTATGAAAGAAATCTCTTTATCAAATATAAAGACTGTGCGTCTAATAGTTTAAAAATGGAAATAATTATCTATAACGCCCCTTAAGTCCCCTCAACGCCACTTGTGGGCAATTTTCACGAAACCCATTTTTAGCGTATCTCTACCCTATGAGAGGAATCTGCTTACTAAGTTTCAAGATTGTACGTCTAATAACTTAAAAATAGGAATTTATAACGCCCCTTAAACCCCCACCCCCGCAGCACCCCTTGGGGTCAATTTTTTAAAAACCCATTTTGTAGCGGATATTTACTCCATGAAAGAAACTTACCCACCAATTTTCAAGCAGGTAGGTGAAGTAGTTTAAAAACGGATATATTTATCTATTACGCCCCTTAATCCCCCGCAACGCCACTTAGAAGTCTGTTTTCACAAAACCCGTTTGGTAACTGATCATTATTCTACGAAAGGAATCTATATATCAAATTTAAAGACAGTGCGTCAAAGAGTTTAAAAATGGAAATAATTATCTATAACGCCCCCTAAGCCCCTGCAACGCCACTTGGGGGTCGATTTTCACCAAACTCATTTTGTAGCGGATCTCAACTCTCTGAAAGGAATCTGCTTACCCAATTTCAAGATTGTACATCGAGTAGTTTAAACATGGAAACAATTATTATTAAAGCCCTTAAACCCCCCCCGTAACGCCCCTTGCGTTTTGAATTTCGGAAAATCCTTTCTTAGCTGATGTCTACTCTATCAAAGGAACATGTCTACCAAATTTCAAGTCTGTAGGTTGAATAGTTCCAGAGATTTCGTGATTAGTCAGTCAGTCAGTCAGTCAGTCAGTCAGTCAGTCAGTCAGTCAGTCAGTCAGTCAGTCAGTCAGTCAGTCAGTCAGTCAGTCAGTCGCTTTTCTCCTTTATATATATAGATATAGTACCACCAGGATTAAACAAATCCACAACTCTAGAGAAACATCACAGGCCTCGAGTTCGAAACCATGATCCTTTGCGACTATCGCTATCATATCAAAGTGGAAAATTATGATCTAAAATAAAATAAAGAGCAACACAACTAATGTAATTTATTTTTCAAAATTTAGTATTTTAACACATGCGCTGCCAGTAAAATTTTGATATATCCATCCTCAGAAGCCGAATTATAAAATATTGTTTTGATTATTAAAAACATTCCTTATATTTTAGTAGTAAAACCAGAAAAACGGAAAAACCTTTTATTTTCATGTTTAGTACAATCTAGTAATTCTAATGTTTCGGCTTCAGTTAATTTTTTATTTACATTCCTTTTCCTAGGCTGTGAAGGCCCTGCTATATTTGTAATGCCAGTCATTTTTAAAAACGGATATAAAAAAATTTTAACACAAAATTTTTAAACCAAGCCCATAAAATATAAAATAATGCTTCACTAATATGCCTTAAAAACCTCTTCGTTTAACCTCCAAAACTACACTAAAAATAAATCATATAACTTATCATAATCGATCGCCGTCCCAGAGCGGCGTCAGCATACGAGGTAGCGCCATGCTGACGTGCCAGCGAACGTGTTAGTAAACTCATGTGAAAAGGACTTATTTTCTCAAATAAATAATTAAGCAAATAATACTGTTTTAAAATCAATCAAAGCTTTAAAACATTGGAATATCAAATTTTTGCATTATTTTTGTAAAACTCACGATGTGTATTATTATTAAATTATGCTGTCATCTTAAAAAAAAACTGAAATAAATCAATTTGTTCACATAAATAAAGAGGAAATCGAGGTATTTAAATGTAATATGTGTGTGTGTGTGTTAAGCGCAAAAGTGAAAAAGGTACGCTTTTGCTTCATAAGGCTATTAAGTTATTGTTGAAAGAAAACTGCTTTGTTTTTTTAATGTATCAGGAAAAATAATTGAACCTTTTTAAATTTATTAATGAAATTCAACTAATTTAGCAATCTCACAAAAAGTTTATCAAAAAGCAAAACATAAATTGAAGATAGCAAAGTGTTTTCTAAATTAATTGCATTTTGATGTTTCGTAATATGAGTTTTTTTTTCAAAAAACTTTTTCATTTATATACAGTCAGACAATGACACCGCATTTTGTACTCTCTGACAGGTATTCCCTTAACTTTTACGCATTACTACTTGGGAACTTTGAGATCCCATGTTATTAGTCTACCAAAAGCAATATCGTACAAAAGGAAACTCTTCAAAAGCAATACCGTAAAATCCGGCACATAACGCGCACTTTGATCACAAAAAATAAGATCGAAATTTACTAGTGCGCGTTATTTGTCGTATATAAAAATGATAGCTTTAAAAATAATAAAAGAGATGATAGCATAAAAAAAGTTTGACATCTACGTATGTTTATTTAAAGGTAATGGCCTTTCTTATGAACACATTACGGAAATGTAATTCTAAAACTATACTATTTTCCTTAAAGCGTGTGATAATATCTCGAATAAATGACATTAAATGTGAGAGTTTGCGCACGTACATTTTATAGAAAGGGGATGCGCGTTATACGGTGAATAGACCTAAAATCAAAAAAGGCAGCTTGAAAGTATAAGTGCGTATTACACGCCAGTGCACGCTATGAGAAAACAAGATTAGAATTTGTATAGTTTTTCAGTACAATTTAAATGTATTTGTTTGCATCAGAATTGATATTTGGCTACGGAAATCCAGTCATGTCATGAAGAATAGAAATATTTCGGAAAATTGTACGCAATATTCTTTGAAAATAATGAGTTAACTTTATTTTTTTTTTTTGTATTTATTTAATTAATTATAAACATATGCAGCACGATCTTATGTATGCCAATCATTAAAATACTTTTCAGCACCTCTTGCAATAAATCGTGTAAATACAATTCAATGAGTTGATTACATTTATTTAATACCTAAATCCTGCAAAATTATATTGCTTTAGTTATTTGAAAAAAATTTAAGTGTTACTTAACATTTTTTTAGATAACCAACCTTCTTCTGTTCTGAGCCCATTACATTCAAATATTTATTACATGGAATACCTTAAATTCTAGTAAGTATTCAAATATAAACATTTCTTTCTAAGTGTTACTCTGTAAGACTATAACTTTTCTGTATGCTAACTATTTACATAGCTCAAACTATTTACTAAACGAAATTATTTCAGAAATTCTAGGTTCGTTAATTTTTTATAACGCATGTTACATGCTTCTGTTTTATTACTTTACACCTTTTATTGTTTGAATTTGTGTTGTAACATAAAATACTATGCTAATAAATGTTTGGCAATTCTACATTGTCTGTATTTTTAAATGAGCTTCTGAGTATCATTTGGTAAGAAATTTTATTAACTTTCTTTATACTTCTATGTTTTCAATTTCTAAACAAATTATGAAATCTCTCCCGTTAAGGTATCTGACTACCCTAAAATTGTGAATTTTGCCAAAAATTGACACATTTTCTTTCTTGTGATTTTATTTTCCCTTATTCGCTTTATAAAAATACCAAGTTTATTATTTTCCGTTTACTAGAACAAAAAATACAAGTGTTTTAGTAAAAGCAGATGCCATTACTTTAAGCAAGATTTCATACTTTAAAACGCGTTTTACTCGAAGTGTGTTTTTTTTTTTAAAATTCTCAAACGCAATCTCTCAATTTTTTGTGTGTGTTCTGTATAATAGCGGAAGTATTTTAGCCTTCAAATTTATCAATCACTGTTGTTCGGAGTCATACGAAAGAACTCAAATGAGCAATGTGGACTGTATTAAATTTTAAAGTTTATTGAAAAGCGTTAGGAGCGCAATATCTGCGTCCTTTCTCTAGCGTAAGCGTTTGTCTTCCCACTTGACCCTGAGTGGGGTTACAATAATAAGCGTTTACAGCCAAATATGCTTACAAGAGGGGGCTTTCCGTCGCCAAGACACTTGACTACGGAACATTCCGCCCGGCGTTGAAATATTACAAAGATTTCAATACACATAAAAAGGATATAAATGAAAAACATACACAAAAAAATATCCAAAAACATACAAAGAACTAAATACAGATATGATATACAAATACAATAAATGATAGATAATTATGAGGCAGATGAAACATGGTTATCCACAATAGGTAGTATAGCTATTTTAGAAATTGAGCGTCTAAATACTTCCTTGGAGTTTTTATATCTACAACTCTGACGTTTCCGTCAGTGCCTGGGACAGAATTTAATTTTGCTTGAGTGAGGAATTTTGAAGATTCCTTAGACAGAGCAGCAATTTCAGTAACAAAATGTTTTACCTGAAGTGTTTTAAATAACCAACCTTCTGCTCTGGCAACTCATCTGTCGAAGAAAACCTGTTTTCTTCTCATATCTACACAATTGTATATAAACCTAAAAATAAATGCTAAAATTCGAGTTAATATCTGAAAGTCATTAGTTAAATTTAGCAAATGTTCAAAAAAGTCTGAGTTATGGGTTGTTAAAGTCACTTTGGATACAGTTTTTAGTTCAGCGCAGTAGAGTTTGTCTGATGAAAGGATGGGGATCTCCACAGCATCTTGCGTTGAAATGTCTAGGGTTGAAAGTTCAGGTCAACTCCACCAGAGTTAACAAGCTGCAAGGGTCTTTGCATCCAAACCTCGGGACAGGGCATCTGCGGGTTGCACTCTGAAGAAATTTGTCGCCACTGGAAGTCCTTCGACAACTGTTGGCTTTGGGAAAACTCTGTAGGCAACAAATGTTTTCAAAAAATGAGGAGAGGTGTTCTACGACAAGGCGATAGATGAGTCTGTCCACAGCTTCACGGAATCAACGCTTTCCCTTAGAGCTGCAAGGACTTTGTTGGTAAGCTTCACAAGAAGGCGACATGCTGCCAATTCGAGTCTTGGAATGGTCATCCTCTTCAACAGTGCCACGCGTGATTACTACAGAGTAGTGACTTCTTGTTTCCCCTGTTTTGGACACAGTTTGGATGTAACTACAGCACCATAGCATTTGAAGAGGCGTCAGCAAAACTTGCACAATAATAGATTTAACACTAGTTAATAGAACACATCTTGGCACACTGATGGCTTCTAAATATTGTAGTGTATCGATAAAGGCGTCCCTTGCTGGGAGAGTTCTGAAGGTAGAATTTTATTCCGTGTTAGCTTCAGCAACCACAGCTGCTGCATGAATATTTTGCCTTAGCAATGACAGGTCCCAGAAATCGAGCTGATCATAGTGCGAGCGATTTGCGATAATACATCCCTCTTTGTAAAATGAGTTGTTTTGCTGGCACTAACCTTATATGTAAAGGTTTCACTGAAACTGTTCCACAGTAGGCCTAATGTCTTAACTGTATTTATTTACTCTGAGTTTCTGTCAAAGGGGAATATATCCTGCTCATTAAACTGAGGCATGTCTGTGCACCATTGTGCACATTCATTTCACCTCTCTGAAGGAGTTGAG